>CAJNJA010062130.1:0-22075 GCA_905231915.1 Symbiodinium necroappetens
GCTCAACCCCGGGAGCGGGATCTTCCTTTAGGTTCTCGGATTCGATGTTGACTCCATGATTGCGCACAAAGTCAGTTGACGTTGACCAAACTCAAAGCCAAACCCTAAACCCTAAACCCCTGAACCCTAAACCCTCATGATGCGCCCAACAAACTCTGGCCTGGCTTCCAAAAGGCACCGGACCCTCTCTAGGAGGTTCCTTAGGGCCTCAGGGTACTTTGGCGGCCATTATTATTCTGTATAAGTGGGTTTCGGGGTACGGAAAAGTATAAGTCTGATAAGGAACCCTGAAAAGCACGAGTGTTTGGGTAGTTCTCTATATTGGGGCCCAAAAAAAGGGACCATAATTTAGAGAAGTGCCCATTTAATACATGTGCAAACCTGACACTGCGCCGCATCCAAATCCAACAGGTGAAGGCTCAGAGCTTAAGGCTTGGAGGTACAGCGTTTGGGGTTTAGGGTTTCCCTGAACCAACCACTTTTAGGGGATTGGGGTTTTTATTTCGGAATCTAGAGCGAAGCTACAGAAATCTACACGCTTCGAAGGTTTGCTGGCTGTTCGCGATCCGGTCTTCCATCACTACGGCCTAGGGATGAAGGTGATTAGCTTTAGGGTTCCCTGAACTACGGTTGTTGATATAAATCTGCATTGCCTATAATAAGGCCTATACCATACTTCCCATAGTTTATGGTGCTTCAGGTAATGCAGGGTTTATATCATCAACAGTAGAAATTCAATCGCAGCTCCGAGCTGATACATACATATATATATATATACACATACACATACGCATATGTACATTTGTCTATCTGTACATACACGTATGCATATACATATACCGAAACATACAATACACACACATAATGGGGTTTAGGGTTCAGGGCTGATGGGGGTTTAGGGTTCAGGGCTTAGGTTTTACACAGAAGCTGGCATTCCGAAACACTGTGCCAAGACTTCTTAACCCACGCCTCCAGGGGCTTTCTGAATGTCTCGATGTCCTTGTCCTGCGATTTCAGACTTGTCAAACTTGATTCGATCTTTGTGTTTGACTATACAAGCCTTCTTAAAGTGTAGGATTTCGTTATATATATATACATACATACATACGTATATTATTGCACAATTTCCGGGAGACTGGACGGGGAAATCATTACCAGAAACCTTTATCCTGAGGCCCTGGGCCTTTCCCGAAACACCGAAACCCCAAACCTGAAGCCCGAAATCCGGGGTTTCGGAGATTGGTGTTCTGCGCGAACCTGGGTTGGGGCTGCAGAAGATACCGGATATTCGACGATGTGTTGTGCCAAGGGGGCTGTTCTCCCATACCGAAGCAGACCGCACGAACCAGAGACCCCCGAACACAAAGACGATACATCGAACACGGAGACGATACATCCGAAGATCCACAACAGTAACCGCCCACTGATCGAACATGGAGCCTAAACCCGAGAGCCCGAGCAGATCCGGAGACCTGAAGCCCCAAGCTAAGCAAACAAGCTGCAGCAAGGCAACCGAAGTGTTGAAACTCCTCAGCGGCTCCAGTCGTTCGCCGCAGCCTGCAATCACCCCGCTAATCGACTGCCCGCAGGGTTTTGGAGCTTGGGCTCTGCGTGAAGGCCAGAAGCAGCTCTCAAGGTTTCCTTTTGTTCTGCGATGCCTTGACACGCACGGCGGCCTGTAGCATCCCGAGTGCATCACGTATGTAGAGGCCGTCACCATACCGGCCGGGACTGGTCATGTCACAGCTCACCTCGCGCAAAGGCCTCGTAGAGGCCACCAATGAAGTCTTCCTGGAAGGGTCTGCTTGCGGCCCAACCGGCTCGGCCGCCAGGGGGTCGTGCAACGAGTCGGAGGCATCATCAAGCAGCAGTGCCGCAGCGACCCGGTCGGAGGCACTTGAAAGCCAAGGTTGCACGGCTACATCTGCCCGCCCATGTTGATGCAACATGCGGCTCTGCACCTCGGCTTGCCATCGAGAAAGCTCCAGCAGGTTGACAGTGATGGCGTCCCCCACAGCACGCGCCTTGTTCTTGGCGCGCCGCTGTCGATTCCGCCAGAGTCGCTCAGTGCCGATGGTTCCAGCTGACAACGACCAGCCGCGAGCAGCCGCCCAGGCCTTGGCTTGGTGAGCGGCTATCAATCCTTGGACCACCGCGGGCCGCTTCTGCAGCCGGATTGCCTTGGCGAGACAAGCTCCGCCAGCCACCAAGCCACAGCCAGCATTGCAACGCGAGGTGGCACGTGTGGATTTCTTGGGGCCTCGGGGGCGTGTCTTGACGTGCCGCAAGTACCGCAGCTGCGCTCTCGCCCACAGGCCGTTGCCACGACCTGCCATTGTGGCAAAGCAGCGATGCCGAAACAGGTTCTCGAATGCACTCAACTCAGCTGTGATGGACTCGACGGAAATCTCTGCCTTGTACAGGAGCATGTCCACCTGGCGGCGCACCTTGGAGGCGCAGGGGACTGTCTATATGCAGCGGGGACTGTTTCGGAAATGCCTCGCCTCCTGCATGGGGAAGCCGGCCACGTCGGTCACTCGGGCGAGATCCTGCAGAATGACGGCTCGAGCACAGTCCGGCAGAGCCTGATCGGAGTCTGGATGCTTCCAGCCAGTGTGAGTATGACGTGAGAGGAAACCGAAAGCATCTTGAGGGATGACCTCGCCCCGGAAATAAGCTTGGAGAAGCTGGTTCATGTCCGTGGCCGCGAAGTCCCCGACCGCAAGCCATTACAAAGCCTTCCGCCATCTCAGCCTTCACATGCTCGACAGCTGTGTCTGGGCCTGAAACATGAGTCCAGCGATGCAGGAGTTGTCTTGCGCAGCGAAGACACCACGCAGCATCCCAGCTGCGCCACTCGATGGCTTCTGCGAGCCGGAAAAACACATGCAAAGCATCTTGTCCGAGATAGACACCGTGAGCTACCCGATGGTCTCTGTCCAGGATGATGTGGCCATGGGCTAACATCTCCTCATGTCGCTCAGTCAGTGGGCACTGCGGAGCAACGAACTTGCGATGCACCTGCGCCGGGAAGTGAGCTTCCAACGCGTTGGCTGCTATGAGCCAGGAATTTTCGAGGTCGTCGAAGCATATGGCCACTGGGCGAACACCGGCTCGTGCTGCCAACCTGGCTCAGGGGCTTGCAGGACCATGAGGCAGAGAATGAGGGGAGCCTTAAGTGAACCAGGAAAAAGGATCGGTGGCCTCAAAGAAACTTTTAAAAGCTTTAGCTTGGTCGATGCATCTTCTGCGCGGGCAAAGAGAGAGGGCAGAAGAGGCATATCATCCAGGCCGGTGGCAGCTCCCCAGGTTCGTTTTCTTCCATGGCTGGGAGCGGCCAGGACAGAGCTGCACCCAGACCACAACCTACCTTTCAGACGGCGCACAGGCACCTGACGGGGGGCTGATTGAGCAGCAGCCTGGCTGGTCTTGGCGGTCGGGACACGCTGCCTTCGCTTGGGCAGAAGCTGCTTGCTGTCCGAGCTGGAGAAATCTATATTGATCACGGCTCCATAAGCTCCGACCACTCTCGTGGCCAAGTCCGGCAGCAGGGGAGTGATCACGCGCTGAGCGTACATGTGAAGCCAGGACTTGATGAGTGACCTGTCGGGGCACACCAGGCAATGCTGCATCAAAGCCAGGACTGGGCAAATTATAATAATTCTTATCTCGTACCGCGTAATTTCATGTTTCAATATGGGCACTAATTATTTCCAGAATAATTTCACCACGCAAATTTATTTCGTCTCTCGCGTGCTATTTCTGCCTCGCGCATGCAGGGTCCTACTGTTTGAACTCCCTTATTCCTAACCCCTAAATCCTAACTCACCCCCTAAACCCAAGCCCTAAACCCCCATCGTGGTAGAACTCGTCCGTGGTGACCTGCTGGCAAAGGTTTTTGGCTGGAGGCTACGGTCTCGATGGCTTAGCATTTACAGTTTACGGCAGAGGAGGGCTTATGGTTTCGGGCCTTGGGCTTCTGCTCTCACGTCTTGGACAAGCCAGGTTCAGGTTTGGGTTTAGGGTTTTGGGTTCGCTGCTTTCATGGACAACCAACAACAAGATCAGAAAACAACAGAGATCGAGCCCACACACTTTCGACAAAGTCGATCAGTCTGCTCGCTTACCCGCTGAGCTAAAGGCGGCTTACCGCACAGGCAGGCCGGCAACAATTTACTAGAAACAAAACTGTGCACACATTTTGGCCCAGCGACCCTGAACTCCCTGAAGCCTTGCCCAGTTATTCACTGCCTGGCTATCGGTATCTAGGAATCTGTGATGAAGCTTGCGGTTCAGACTGTTGATATAGAGGCCTAAATAATTACCAATACTATTTGGGGGGTTCCCTTGTTATGAATATAATATAATGTAGCCTAAAACCCTATTCCAACTAATAAGGCCTCTGTGTTGCTTCGATTTTGTGAGTATAGGATGTAGGGCGCTAGGGGTCTGCGGGCGGACAGCTCCTTGGCGATCTCATAAAGCTTAATGGGACTTCATAATTAGAGGTTTTGAGTTTTGGGTTTAGGGTCTTGAGCTTTGGATTTTGGGTTTTGGGTTTTGGACTTAATAATCTTAACAGGGCGTTGGGGTAATGCAAGAACCTGATTAAGAAACTCTGCGTCTTCCTTAGGGCTCTTTATATAAATCCCAATATGTTGGGGGGTTATAGGACCAGGGTTTCTTAATCAGGCTCCTACAGTATGGTTTATAATCTATGCTAGAAGTAACAAAAAGGAACCTTGAAGAATAGCAGTGGCAATTCTAAACCCTAAACCCGAAACCCTGAACAAGAGCCAAGAACAAGCTTTGGCTACGTGAGGCGGCCTGGGGGTCTTGAAGAGGGGCCACAGACTCGGTGCCTCCTTCAAGGGTTTAGGGTTTTTGGGGTTTAGGGCTTAGGCTTATAGGGTTTAGGGTCAAGGGTTTCGGATTTGGATAGTTCTCTAAATTAGGGTCCCTTTTAGGGGTCCTTTTATAAGGGTGCCGTACTATATTGGGGACCCAAAAAGGGACCTGCCTCTGAGCCCCAGGCCGCCTTCCAACCTCCGAAACAACCAAGGCCCAAGCATTATAGGGGCCTTTTTATAGTATCCTCATCATAAGAAAACCGAAAGGAATAATATTGCTAATTTTTTCGGACCTATTTTAAGCCCGAAACCCTAAACCCCCTGAAGTCCTGTCTCAAACCCTAAACCCCTCCCTACATTAGGCAACGGGTTTCCTCGAGGCCAGTCTTGTTGTACTCCAAGGCCAGGAGCGCCGCGCAGCCGCCAAAGCACCCCTGTCTTGGGGTTTACGGATTGAAGGTTTCGTAAGGGCTTCATGGGTTTAGGGTTTAACGGTTTAGGTTTTATGGGCCTAGGAGTTTAGGTGTTTCAGGGTTCCGGGGTTTCAAGGTTTAAAGGTCTGGGGATTAGCTCCAGTCTCTGAAGCTTTGTTGTAGACGTTTGGGTTTTAGAACCGAAATGGCGCACAAATGCACCGAACCCCACCACAAAAGAGCACAAGCCGTCGGGGAAGTCTTTGGGCTGTGAGATTGCCATAAATCTACCAGCGCCGTTTGAAAGTTGTACCTGCAGCTACTCTGGCCCCCCGACGTCCAAACCTCGACCGTTGGCAGCTTGGGGCCTAGCGGTTTAAGGCTTGGGGGCTTCAAGGTCTTAGGCTTTGGGGTTTAAGCGGCTAAGGGCTTGGGGGAAAATCCGCCCTGAACAACACCAGAATAGCCTTGAAACCCTGAAGCAGAAAACACCCTCACACCCAGCCAGAAATCAAGCCCAACCCCTACAACCACACAACCTCCCTGAACTCAGGACTAGGGTGACCCCAAAGAGGCGGAGAGCAAAACAAACACTTTAGAACCTGACTTCTCGAGGTAGCTTTTTGTGCGTGTCGTCTTTGCGCAGGGGCTTTGCTTGCAAGCAGCCACTCTCTGCGCAGCCGCTTGTACAAGCGAGCGTCTTCGGGCTGCACTGTAACACGTTTTCCATGATGTGCCAAAGCGTTCATATCAGCGAATCGATCTGTCAGATAGCCTTCAAGAGCTGTCTGAACAACTTCCAAGGCCTGACTGGAGAACTTGTACGGCGGGAGGTCTGCAGGATCCTTGCCGGCTCTTTCTGCCTCTTCCCGAACGATGTTCTTCGTGATGTCGTTGACAACGCGAGCAACACAAATCTTAGGCATCAAAAATCTTGTGGTTCTTTGCAGGCGCCGAATGTCATCCAGCACTTTCTGTCGCAGCGGTCGGCCTCGGGGGTCGACTCGAGTCACCTGTGGCTGGACCTGTGACTGTGGCTGCAGATCCTCCTCGTCATCCCCAGCCTCCAAGCCCAGCACGCGGTCAATGGCTTCATCTTCTTCCGCAGCTCGCGCCTCTTCAGCCTCTTCTCCAGCATCGGCGGCTTTGGCGTGTAGCTGGGCCAGGTCTGCATCGACCGTCGCAGCTGACAGTTGGATTTGTGGCCATGCCTTGCGAGTGTACGCGACCTCCAGGAAGCCAGTGCTGTCGCCTACCAAGACCTTGCGGACGCCAGTAAGTTCCGGAGGGGCCAAGCACTGGCAACACGTGCCCGGCATGAGCAGCTGCAAAGTTTCTTGGCCAGCACTGTCGGCGAAAAGGCGACATTGCTGAACCACTTCCACATGCTCCAGCCCAAGAAGGCACCACCGCTCCAGACTTATCGAATCCACGTTCGCCCCTGTGATGGCAAGGAACAGACTCTCGGGGTCCACCAGGTCTTTCGGCACAGCGACTGACAAAATCCTCGCAGCACATGAAAGGAAAAACAAATTCGATGCAGATTCATAAATAAACCATTCGGTATAAAGTAGTCGGAATACTATTTTAATAAAGGTGTGCAACAAGGACTTAAACAAAAAAGTCTCCATGCGGAACTGCAACTGTAAGGCTTAACTGTACCCGGGTACTGTTCGAAGCCGCTCTGGCGCAGCACACGCTGTGAAGTAGCGCTGTCTTCATCAGCATGGAACGCTCTCGAAGTCAGTCTTTGTTCTAAAAGCGCTTTGAAGGCTGTTCGCCAGTGTGACGAGCTCACGCTCGGTGGGCGTAATCACCTCCAAAATGGCAGATGTGGCATCCCCCAAAAAGTCCTTTACCGGCAGGCTTGCCTGTATGAGCCCTTCTGATGGAGAATGTGAGATCAGTGTGTTTACAGTGCCCCAGCCACTTTGCGTAAGCCTGGAAGACAGTCTCAAACGACACACTCTTAGGCACCTTGATCTGCTTGGTGACGGCCGAGTACGACACGATTTGAAACACACACTCGGTGGCCATGCATACACCGACCGTCAAGGGAAAGTCTTAGTGTCCGCCAGGCGCCAGAGGTCAAGCTGCTGGAGTCGACCGGAGACAGGTCTGGTGGCCATGCTTTGTCTTGCTTCGGAGTCCTGGGCTTAACAGCTTCGGGTTTGGGTTTTCAGGGCTTTAGGGCTTTAAAGTTTTCGGGCTTTGGGTCTTAAAGTCTTAGGGCTTTAGTTAAGATTTTTGGGTTTAGGGCTGGGGGTTTAGCTGCCACTAACTCGTTTGAGCCTTTCCAGGACAAGAGGGGGTATTCCCTTAGCGGCTGCTTCTAGTGAAAGTTGCTCTGTTTCGAGAGCCTCCGGCATCATTCAGCTGCGGGCTGCTGGCCCGCGCGGCCTTTTCCGCTGAGCTGGAGCCTCTACAAGCCTTCAGCCAGCCCGGCAGCNNTCCAAGCTCCTTTTTATGTCTGGGGCGATCCAGGGCAGCTTGGGGAGGGAGTCGAAACTCCGCAAGTTGGGATGATTGTTGTGTCAGCACAAAAAACTTCAAACCCGCCTGCTCAAACTGGTCCCCATGCTGTTGACCATCTCTTCGCCTGTGAGATCGCACCAGAACAAGAGGTCGATGGTCGCGGCCGCACTGAACTGCAGGCGGCGCTGGAGCGCTTTGACGCGCTTCTCCAGGTCCTTGAGCCATGCGTCGGCCTCGGACAAAGCGTCCGAGCAGCAAAGCTGCAGACGGTGCGGGCAGCAGTGCGTTGTCAGCAAGTGGCCTCCTGCAAAGGTCTCCAAGTGTTTCGCGACATTGCCCAGGCCGCTCAAGGATTGTCTCGTCCCCATCACTGAAGCCCCATCGGCAGTAAATGCCACCAGGCCGGTGCCCTTCAACTCGTGCTCATCCAAGGCAGCAGTGATGAAGTTGGTGAGGTCAGCGGCGTCCTGCCCGGCCAGGTCGCCGTACGCCAGAGGCCGGGTGACTTTGTCGTACTTCTCGTTGATGTACGTGACCAATATAGCACGGCCATACGATCTTTCTCGTCTATACTTAGGCTGTAGAATTCAGATCGCTTCACTTCTGTCACCATTGCACGCGTGGTTTCATCTGCAAGGATGGTGAGGCACTCTGTGAAAACTGTACCGGAATCCGTGCCCACTGGAACGGTGCCGCCCGTCATGCGTGCAAAATCCAGCATCATGGAGTACACCCTCGCTCCGTGCATGTTGGACACCGTCATGTGCACGCCCACCAACATGTTTTTCAGCTGCTGCAACAGTTTAGACCTGCCCGCCGTCTTGGAGCTGCTGCTGGGACTACTCGTCGAGCTCTTGCTGGGACTGGTCTTCACAGGGCTATCAGCGATCATCTGCTTGCTGGGACTGCCTTTGTCGGAGGAGGTCTTCACGGGGCTATCAACGATCGGCTTGCTGGGACTGCCTTTGTCGGACCTCTGTTTCACGAGCTCCACGTGTTTCTTGCATTTCTGCTCATGTTCCTGCAGCGTCCGGTCGTAGAAATACTTCGTGACTTTGTACCGGCTTTCGCCAAATTTGCTGCCACCACGCCCTGCATCCGACGAAGAGCAAATGCTGCAGCTCAGGAATGTCTCCCCACCTTTGTACACGAGTCTGAGCCAACTGTACCGGTCTTTGTACTGATTGTATTTTTTTCTTCGTCCGTGTCGACCAGATTCATGGCACTCTAATCCCCTCGAGTGGCCTAGAACTTCCTAATGCGGTTGAGAGGCGAAAGGATGTGTTACGTAAGGCACCAGCGAGTGTGTTCATCATGTTGCTACCAAGCCTGGAAAAAACAGCAGCAATGCATTACTTGAAAAATGCCGCTGAGCTAGCACCCACGGCTTGAGCTCGGAATCACTGCCAACACACACACACACAGATATATATATATATGTGAATGTTGATCAGTCTGTACTCAGAGGTGGTTTGGCTGAGTGGATAAAGCTCTTGCCTATCGCCCCTATATGTGTGGGCTCAAATCCGCCCGCATGCAGAAATTCTTGGTTAGGTGTTTGTCGCAAAGTCTTGCCCCGCCTCCTGCACCAGATCGAGCTCGGGATGTTGTTGTGGCAGAACCTGTTGTCAGACCGGCCTTAGGGTTGTCAGGAATAGGATGTTCCAAACCCTCGTGATGCCCCACGCCTGGAAAGCTTTAGTGGCTGCCACTAAGTTGGTTTAGGCGTGCTCTCGCAAAGTCTTGCTGGAATCGCTCAAAACCACGCCCCGCCTCCTGCACCAGATCAGCTCCGGGAGCGCGTCGTGGTAGAAGAGAAGCCAGTTGGGTGGGATCAAACGATTGAATGTTATTCAGACTCTAGTAGTGAAAGGGGGGATTGATTGGAGTCTCTTATTTCATACCTCGCGCCGTGTGAATTTAAGACTATTTCCGAAACTTACCTCGCAGAGCTCGCGGGGCTCGCTGTAATTTGCCCAGCAGGAAGAGGTCGCGCCGTTCCTGTTGCTCTAGGACACCTGCAGGCTACGGCGGGCTGCGTGCACCCAGGACAAGCAAGAAAATGCAAGGTAAAATCCCTTTACCCTGATTTTACTGGAAACTCTCTTCTTAATCATAGGTATCTTAAGTATTTAGAATTTCCTGGAATCCGTAGAGGTTTTAGGCCTTGCACAGGGGGCCTCCAGCCAGGGCTCCGGTGGCAAATTCAAAACCGACCCCCGCATGTTAAATAATTGGGGCAAGGGAAGTACCGAGGCGGTCGGACACGCTATGCAGACAACTTGCCTCGCAGCCGGTGCTGTGACACCGCATGCACGACAGCGGTCTCGGTACTGGACCGTATGGTCTTCTCGACTGCCCGGTAGCTTTCGCTGTCTTGAAAAGTTGTCCATAATGATGGCCAGACCTCGCCGCTGACAATCCGGTGACCCAGCACATCGCCGACCAGCGTCGTGCCAGTGGTAGAGGCGCCAACAGGCAGATTGTATCGGAAGCCATGTGTTACGCACTCGTAAATGACACTACGCACCAACCGTGCCCCCTGAAGGCACAGGAACTTTCCAGCAAAACGCGTGCCCCGAGTTCGGATGCTGCAGGCAACATCACTGTCGCAGCTTCTTGGGCAGGCAGCTGGCATGGAGCGGTACTGCAAGAGCTTCACTGTGGCGTCCTCAAAGATGATCTGCGCGTTCCCGTCCAGCACTGGGGCCTCGGAGGCATTGGCAGAGGCAGCGGTTGCATCGCAAGCAAGTCGAAAGGCGGCAGCCCTATCCGCATCCGGAGGGGCTGGGGCTGCTGACATTGCTTGCTGATAGCAGCGTGAATGCGCATCGGGCAGACCGCCTTTTTGCAGGGGTCGCTGCGTCAGCAGAGGCGGCGTCTGAATCGCAGGCGGCACTGCCCGACGGTATGTGCAAGGCTCACCAGTCCTGGTGCCCACATGCATTTTGTAGCAACGACCGGCGGAGCTGCTAGAATGCTTGGGGCAGCGTCCTACCACCAAAAAATCCACTACCTCAGCAATGCCTCCACGCGGAGCAGTCCAGACACAGCAGAAGGTGTTGGTCTTGGTAAGGTGGGGTACAAAATCGCCGATCTGGAGCGGACGCTCAGCCAAGGAGTCCTGCAATGCAGATGCAGCCAACTTCGCACCTAGGTACGGGTCGCCCAGGGTGTGAAGAACCAGTGGACGCACCGCCCGTCGATTCTCGGCAAAAGTAGCTGCTAGTCCTGCGAGACCATGCCGTCCAGCATGAACCGATACTGTGGGTGCCTGACTGTCATGCTGCAGCGGGGGGTGTAGTCTCTGGAAAGTTTTCCACGAGGCACGAGAGGTCGGCAGAGCAGCTGGCCGCGATGCCGTCGCGGAGCTGCCGGAACTCTTGCAGCTATGGTCGAGCACTCTGTTGACTTGAGTATGGGCAAAGCCGCACACACACACACACACACGCGCGAAGCCACCTTCCTTTCTGGTGACTCTATCCACAATCTGTTGAAGCATGGATGTGCTGTGCTCATGCTCTGCATGCATTCGCAGGTGGCTGGCCCGACTCCGCGCAAAATTGGCATCCCCCGCAGGCACTGCGTACCGCCAGCCAGGCGGCTGTGCGAAGCAGGTTCGGATCGGCAGGAGGCGGCAGGGCAGCGGCCCATCATCTGTGCACACCCAGTCTCTCTTGGGCATGAATCCGTTGCAGGGCATGGAGGCTTGGGAGAAACTTGGACAAGAAACAGGGCATGGATCTAGTAGGAAGCCCGCGAGCTTTGATGGGGGTACCCTTTTGATCCCTCTTCAGGCAACATGTGTGCTCTGCTCTTATATGGAAGCAACGCGGCTGTAGCACGAGCAAGTCTCGCGGAACCCAGAGTCTGCAAATCTATTTGACAAACCTAAGTAGCAGCTTCACCTTTCCTGACATGGGTGCTTGGGCGCACCTGAGCGTTCTCTAGTTTGAAGCGCGAGGATGGTCGCTGGCCGGTCAGGTTCCTCCGCGCACGGCTTCGGAGTCATACTTGGGAGTTTTTTTTTTGAGTTTCTACTGCACAGCTTCTGCAATGCCATTGAGCAGGGTCTAAGATTTAGAAATAAGTCGGAGCTTCCGGGTTTCGACTCTCACACTCGCACACGGCAGGCAAGGCTCCCACCTCGCTTGGTTTAGGGTTCAGATTTTCAGGGTTTAGGACTTAGGCTCTATCGATGTGGTGTTTATGGCTTAAGAGCTCAGGAAGTCTTGGATGGAGGGGTGAAGGGTTTAGGGTTTAGGGTCCCAGGTCGAACTTGCCAGCTGCAAGCAAAATCGGACATGAAGGCGCCGCTGCGAAGAAGTCAACATTTTAACAGAATCATCACAAGTTGACTTAAGGCTTTAGACTTGATGAAACACGAAGACAAGCAAATCCAAGAAAACCTAAACGCGGCCAGGGCGCCTCTCCCTGCTCGGGCGCCCACAGCCAGCGACGGGCCCCGCTTTGCCACGTCGGCGGTTTTGGGGATTAGGGCACAGGGCATGGTGCCTCGGGTTTCGGGTAGAATTGACAAGGCTCAGGGTAAGCTTTTCGGCTCTAGGGGTCTACGGGTTTAGGGGGGCTCACGGGCTTCAGGATTTAAGGGTCTAACCAGGCATTTAAAAATACAAGTTTAAGACTCTAAAAAGGCTTAGGGCTCTGGGTCTAGAGGTGTAACGATGTACTGGCTAAGGGGGTGCTCATCATCACCATCTCGCCAGCATCATCCTCGTTGACCTCATCATCACCGCCATCACCATGAGGTAAGCCAGCTACTTAACATCAGCTCCCCTGAACCCAGCGGCTTCCCTCTACAAGGCAGCCAGGAATGAATCATTGCGTAGTCAAGCATAGAACTTGTAAAACCAAGATCGTGCATTGGTGTCCTGTTCAGGGCAATGTTTTGGCGTTTGGGCATGTGTTATTTTGTTTGAAAGATGCAAAACACGGATGGAATGTTCGAAAAGTTGAATTTTCGAATTTTCGACTTTTAGACTTCTCGAATTTTCGAATTTTCGATTTTTTGAATTTTCGAACTTTCGAATTGTCGTATTTCATAATTCATCAAGGGTTTTTGAGTTTTCGATTTATTTGCGCTTTCGAATGCTCGAAAAGTTGAATTTTCGAATTTTCTACTTTTCGAAAAATGCCAAGTTTTTTGGACTTTTCGCATTTTTTGAGTTTGCGAATTCGCGTCGCGTACGCTGCACGACGCGCAAACCCGCAGCTTAGTAAGCCTGAACGCTACGTCCAATCCCCCGAACCCGCAGCCTCTCAAGCCCGGAGCCTTTGGTTTTTTTTTTGGTGCAGGGTTTGGCAACCACAAGCTAGGTTGACTCGCTTGAAGGCTTAGGGAGAGTTTTGGAGCTCTCGGTGTTGCTTTCGGGGCTTGGGGATGTCAATTGCAGCTTGTGATGGCCATCCACCGGCTGAAGCTTCCCCAAGAAACAGGCAACAACGTGCGTCGAGTACGTTGGTGCTAGTACTGCCAGCTTCCCAGGATTCTCTATTCAAAATGAAACTTACGAAAAGCCCCAAACCAGCCCAAACCTCGGCTGTCTGGGTCTCATGCAGGGTCCAACATCCGTCTAAACCCAACTATTATGCAGTCACCAATTAATTTTCCAAGGAATACCAGCAAATTAGGCACGACGCTCGGCAACAGCTTAGGGAGCCCAGGCCCCTCGAGAAATTACTACGACTGGTGGTGAGCCACGGATAAGCATCGGGTCCAAAGGCAGCACATCCTCAGCTGCTGGGAAGGCTTTTCAGTCCCCAAAGCCTCAAGGGTTTAGGGTTAAGGGTTTTCGGGTTCGGGGTTTAGGGGTTTATAGGGTTTAGGGTTACTTAAAGGTTTTAGGGCTTACGGTTTAGGGTTTTTGCCTCGATGGCTGACGGTCCCAGCCAGAAGGCCCAAGCCCCCTCACGACGGCACTCCTCAAATCACTCACAAGATGGGCCCAGAATTCATCACGGGATATCATTATCCCTAAACCCTAAACCCTTGTGCAATAAGGGGTTATAACTATGCACTCTCTGGGTCTTGGGTTCAGACTTACGTGCGCAGAACAACACCTCGGGAGCCCAGCAAAGCAAAGCAACAGACGTACCTACAAGGCGCGGTCCAGAAGAACAAATATGAAGCAAGGCAGCTCAAGACTCAAGACAATCGTTCTTGTGGATTCCGTTCCATGTTGAGGTAGAAGATGGGGCCGTACTTGGCATGAACGGGGTTTTCATGGATGTTGCAACCACTCAAACCTCGACATTGCTCGAGAGCCCGGCCCAACAGCCTGGCAGCCTCGAGATCTAGTTGAGGCAGCCAAGCTTCCAAGATCCAAAACATCACGATCAGGACATCCAGATAGTTCCAGAAGTCCTGGGCTGCGTCAGGCAGAGAGGGACTGAAGGGGTGGAGTCGAAGGCCCTATAGGTACAGGGCTTAGGGTTTACTTGGGCTTCAGTGGCTTCGGAAACTTTAGAATGTAATTAGTAATTAGTCTTCGGTTTGCCAGCTCTCGGGCAGAAGACAAAAGACCTTGGGCACGCTTATATCTCATGGTTTGGAGTTTCGCAGCAACTCCTCTCAGCGCCGTCCTTTAGGGCCGACGACTAACAGGTATGGCCTGGGGCCTACTGAGGGAGGCTTACGGACATGTCTGTGATAGTGGGCTCTAGTAATTAGAATAAGGTCTTGGTGTTTAGCAAAGTATAACCAGATAGAATAAAAGCAATCCCCAAATATAGTATCATGGTAGCTATTTTTAGAATAATAAGCACGAGGAGCCCCAAATAGTACGATAGTTGCTATCCTACTATTTGGGGTTTCTGATGGTAGCCATCTTAAATAGAATAAGGAATCCCCAAAAAGAGTGTTCGTAATTATTTGGGGGCCCTATATTGGGCTGAGCTTCTCTTATAAGGCTTTCCGAAAAAGAGTAGAGGAAATTACTTGGGTCCTATTTGGGGCCCTATATTGAGCCGAGCATCCCGGAAGAACGAGCCACGGAGACCTGCCAGCTTCATCAGCAACTCACCTGGAACTTCACGGGATCAGGGTTTCGGGTTTACAGTACACCCCAAAAAGCTAGAAACCCGGATTAAGGACAAGTAATGCTGGGATTCCCTATATATATACATGACTCATTAAGAATGAAGGGTTGGGGAAGTGGTGTTTCCAACTCTCGCACTTCTACTGTTTGGTAATAGGGATCTCAGTTTAGGGCTTCCGGCTCTTACGTCGTCGACGGGTAAGGGCATGGAGTTTGCTGGACCTGGGCTGCTTCAAGAGCTTATAGGGCTTTGAGGCTTTAAGGTGTTCTTCGCTCCCGCGACCGCAACGCGCTAAGGCCAGTAGTCCTTGTAAATCCGGAGTCTTTACAACCGTAAGCCCCAAGCCAAATCAACAGAAACCCGAAGCTCTTGAACATCTGGACCCTAAACCCTATAAACCCTAAATCCCAAAACCTTAAACCCTGAACCCCCAAACCGTAAGACCCAAACCCGGAGCTCTTCTCCGTTTCTGAAAATGCTGGCTTCTTTCGGGCTGAGTCCACGATTCACAAGATACCTGGCAAGCCTACGCCTTAAAGGCGTTAACTCTTGTAGCAGCCCGTAATCTTATGCCTTAAAGCCCTAGCCTCAAAAACCCAAGAGTCCTGCAACACTACCCTAAACCCCTAAAGCCCTAAACCCTGAACACCCTACAGTCTTGGTCTTCAAATCATAAAACACGTAAAGTTCGCGAACAGTTTTGGTGTTGGCTTAGGATTAAGGGTTCATTGCTTGGGGTCCGGGGGCTGCTAATGGAGCCAAAGCAAGCCAGGGGGCCCTCTTGTCATTGTAAGGAGGGCCCTTGCCGAGGGAAATTGGGACCCCCAGCCACAACGAGCAGAATAGCCCCAGGGATGGGTGGGTTTAGGGTTTAGGGTTTAGGGTTTAGGGTTTGGGTATGCCAGCCTGTGGCTTAACCCTCTGCACCCTGCGGAGCATCATGCTTCTCCTCCTCCGCTGTGAGCCCTCATCCTCACCAGTGGTGACGAAGGCCATTGGGATCCACCCAGGCTTCCCGGTAGCACAGGATTCTATGGAGTAGCAGGTGCAACCCACATCTGGTGTCGTCAGACTCCAGGACTCTAAGCGTTTGTCCACGGCTCAAGATTCAAAATGGGGGTGGCGCTTGGGGCTTAGGGGAACCGTGATGCGAGCTTGTGATTGATTTTTCTGATTTAACGGGACGGGGTGCTACTCACGATTCTATTTTTGAACTGGTACTGAGGCCGATGCGTGCGACGGGGGAGGGGGAGAGAGAGAGAGAGAGAGCGTTCTCACAGCAACAAGGATGCAGCATGCGACACGATGTTAAATTCACGAAATGACCAGGAGCGCCCTGGGGATCGTTGATGTATCACAACCCAGGGATATGTCTGCCCTATGTGTGGGTGGCTGAGACCGTCGCAACTGTGTTTAGAACCAGTTTCCTACCTGAGGTAACGTGATAAGGGCCCTGTTGCTACTTATGTGGCCTACATGCCTAAAGACAACGACCCTTAATTCCGCAAAAGTCACCCCACACCGTGCAGCCCGACCGTAAACCCTGAGCCCAGTTGGCCCAGTTACCTGCACAACAAGTTCCTGCCGCTGGGCCCTGCAGCAAAAACATAAGGGCCGATACAACCATACAACTAGTAGCAAACAGCCCAAGAAATCCAGAGTCATCAGTTCCTACGTTCCTACTAACCCTGGGTTCTAAACCCTAGAGTAGCTGGGCTTCTAGGGAAAGCTGATCGACCCGAGGGCGCGGCAAGTGAATGCGATGCCGAAGAACCACTCGGTGGCCTGTGGTGCTTCTTTGCTGCCTCCTACTTCGCAACGACGCCTGCATAGCAGAGTCCCTCTGTTGTTTCAGGGTAGACGGTTTAGGGTTCAGGACTCACTAAGAGCGATATAGGTATAGACTCAGAGTATCACAGTATCTTAGAGTCAGTGGACTGCTCAAACTTTATACAGCAGGCTTCGGGGTACATTGAGGGACAAAACTGTGAGGTGCTGCCGGTTATTCCGACCCCCCGGTCCGTGTCTTTTATTCCCCAAAACAAGCATGTCATGTCCAGCGCGTGCTTCAGGGTGGCATGAATCTGGAGGAAACTCTGAACCGAGGTCCCTCGCAAGGCTCCTTTAACCTGTTTTTTTTTGCGTGGAGGCAGAACCCTGACGCAGCTCTTACACGCAACAGAAAGGCCCAACGTCCCCAAGAACGCGCTACTGCGCTCGAACCCCTAAATCCCTAAACCCTACCTATAGTCTCCATAGTAGTTCCTTCTTTGGTTCAACCAATTCTATATTAAGGATCCTAAAAGGTAACCCCAAAAAGGAACTACAGTGGAGAGTTTATAGGTAAAGGCATAGGTAAACCCCTGAATCCGGAAGCCCAAGACTCGAATAAGATGCCACACTAAAGGCCCTGAGCCAAAACCCTCGGAGAAAAGCAACAAAGCAAAGCAGACCTAGAAACTCCAACCCTCTTTTCATTCCTCTATGATCCCTGATAGAACGGTCTTTTGGGAATATACTATAACTTGAAACATAACCCACCCACCCCCTCCCCCTCGGCCCCTGCGCCGGAACCTTTGCCCTTTACAGCCCTTTGACTCCTAACCCTTCCCCAAACCCATGAAGCCTCAAGCCTGAGAACCTCAAATCCTAAAAATGACCCTAAGGGTCCATGTGCCCAAATACTACAGACTTTGGCCCCCAAGTACCTATAACTGGGTACATGAACCCTTAGGGCGATGGTCTTTTGTTGGAGACTCTAAACCCTAAATTCCCTAAACCCTAAAACCCTAAACTCTAAACTCCCTAAACCCTAAATTCCCTAAAACCTAAACCTCTGATAAGGCCAAGTCTCCTCAAAAGTGTCTACGGCCCAAGGCCAAATGTTCTCCGCGATCCCCTCCATCGCCTTAAGGTAGACTTTGAGGAAAACTAAGAGTTAGGGATTGAGGTATGGGGTTTCGGCTTTGAGGACGTAAAGATTTGGGGCTCCGTAGCTCCTTAAGTAGGGCTTCGGTTCGACTGTGCGAGGCGTATGTTCACTGGGGCGGTTGGGTGAAACAGCAGGGGTTTAGGGTTTAGGGCAGACCGACATCTCGACACAAAACCCGAATACAGCCACCAACCTGCGAAAAAAAATATGTCAATCAATGTAAAGCTCCCCATCCCTAAACCCTAAACCCTAGTCCCTAATCCCAAATCAATGTAAAGTTCCCCATCCCTTAACCCTAAACCCGAATCCCTAGACCCTAATCCCCAGTCCCCAAACCCTAATCCCTAAACCCTAATCCCCAAATCCTAAACCCGAATTCCCAAACCCCAAGCCCTAAACCCTGGTTGGGGGAGCTGGGCCTTCCTGGCTCGACCATGTTGATGACTCAGGGGCTAAGAGGTGCAGGTAGCAGCCCAGTATGAGTATTTGTACTTTAGGGTTTGGGGTTTAGGGGTGTAAGGTCTCTATATTAGTACTTTAGGGTTTATAGGGTTCAGGGGTTTAGGGTTTAGGGGATTAGGGTCTCTATACTTATTTATAACTAGTCTGTATGTGCATAAGTGCTTTCGAGACTGGGTGTCGCAGGAAACGGATGATCATCGAAAGTACGGGAAGTAGGGCTTAGGGTTTGAGGTTTCGGGTTTAGGCTTTAGGGTTTGAGGTTTCGGGTTTAGGCTTTAAGGTTGTCGGGCTCCATTTCAGGATTCTTGTAAGGGTCCCTACGGGATGTAGAGGGCTCTGAGGGTTTAGTTGCCTCAGTAGTGGTATGAATGTTCGTTTGGGTCATGGCAGGCTGGCGCTGCTTGCTATACCGCACTTAGCAATGAGAATCGAGTGTGGGGACATGTCGAATGCAGCGGGACGTGAGGAAAGACTTTTCCCATATGCCATATGCCCAACAGCGAGATCCCTCTCAAATCCGACGTAGTTAGAACGGTCGCAGACCTGTCCATCTTGCTCTCGAAAAAGACTTTCCATCATCCCTAAACACAAGCACAACAACCTCAACACGAGATCATAAATCTGAAACACTTGAAGAGTCTTTGCATCAGGCTTTTGCACAGCTGCAACCCTGCAGCCATAAACTCCAAAAGCGCTGTAAGCTCAAACTTAATTCTTCAACCAAGGACCCTAATCCTGGAGAAACGGGGTGTAGCTATATTCATAGTCTCTCTTCTTCAACAACGGGGCCCAAAAAGTTCAAACTTTGTAAGATGGCCCAGATATACAAGGCCAAAAGATTAAAGCTTTCCCATTGGCTACCTAAGCATTCAGGAGGTTAAGGAATCCCAAAAGGTGTACTATGGTTACGTAACCTTAAACCCTAAACACAAAATCCTAAACCGACTTACTCTGGCTTCTATGATTGTATGGGGGATTTTGCTGAGAAGTCTTGGTGCTGCGGTTTTGGCGGCACCGGGTTCAATATGTTCAGGGTTCTAGATTCAGAAGTCCTCAAGTAGCAGGGTTCAGAGTTAAGGGGCGGTTTAGGGGTTTAGGGCAGTTTGCGGTTCTTTCGCTCGCGACAAAAACTAGCCGGAATGAGCCCTCAAAGCCTCAAGACACGTCCTCTTTACCCAGATTGCCCAAAGGCACAAAAGCCGGAAATCGAAACCCCAACCCCGAACCCTAACACCCCAAACAGCAAAAGTTTAAGAGCCCCAAGCCTTACAACCCCGAACCCTAGAACCCCTCAACCCTAAACCCCTAAACCCCAAAATGAACCCCAAACCCCCAAAAAACCTAAACCCTAGAACCCTCAAATTTCTGCAATAGCCCCACGAATTTATGTACCAAGGGACGTAGCCGACCTTGAGCCCGTTGAACTGGAACTCCTCCGTTTTGGGTTTAGGGTTTAGGGGTTTAGGGTTTAGTAGGTTCAGGGGTTTAGGGTTTAGGGTGTTAGGGGTTTAGGGGTTTAGGGTTTAGGGGTTTAGGGGTTAGTAGGTTCAGGGGTTTAGGGGCAATTCGGACAATGCGGGCGAGGTTGGCTCGGTTCGAAAGGCAGCACATTGCGGCCACACGCAGGCCCAGCCTACTCAACCCAAAACGGCAAAGCCTCATTTCGAAGCTACTTGAGACCCGAACCCTGCGACAGTACAACCGCGTCCAGTGTCAACTAAAATTAAAGCCTTGCGCGGTAAGAAATCTGCTCGATAACGTCGATAACAGTAGTTGAGGTTTTAGGGCCCAGCGTTCCTTCCTAACTTGTGTCACGTGCGATTTCGGGTTCAGACAGAGGCTTTGGAGCTCAGACTCGTGTAGACAAGCTCTGCATCCAAGAAATGAATGGGGTTTCGGGCCTACCTTGGAAGGACTAATTTCATGAGCCAAACAAAACCCAAACCTTGAATAAGCTCGAAACCCGGAATCGGGGACTTGATTGTCCAGCTTGGTTGGAGCGTTATAGACATTAAGGACGAGAGCGGAAGACTATGGGACTTAGTACTATAAGTGCTGTACATACCGGGTAGTTAATTAATTGCAGGCTTCCTAGGGAACTGTAACAAGGGAAAACATAATCCCTAAAAGCGAAGGATATCTAGGGTTAACTTGCAACCCGTGGTTGCACGTGCACCGGGGCAGCTGCTGAGGGAGGTAGAGGGGGCAGAGTGGGGCATGCAAAGCGTGTTGGTCGGCTGGGGCTTGGGGGCCAAAGGTTTGCAGCGTTATGGGTTTCTGTACACCCTCTAGATGCCCCAGACTCTATATATATATATATATATATGAGCCCAATTGCGGCAATACCGACGCAAGGCTTGGATGCATGAAACCAGCACAAGGATAAGAACAACGAGACCGCGCCAGATCCCAAGTCGATTTGGCATCTTGCATTCATTCAAGGTCAAGGTCACGGCATGCTGCACAAGGTTTTCTGGAACTTGGTGATTACCTATCATTGGTGCCCGCTGTAGTCTAACGACCTCATGGGAGCTTTCAGTGTCGATGTCGTCCGCTGGTGAGCTGTTTGCAGTGGCTACGGTAGTGCAACGTAGTGTTACTGTCTGTTCAATTCTACCAAACCGCAGCTTACCACGGCTTATAGAACTCCTACTTAGGTCCTACTTCACACACAAAGAGTGTTGTTCGTGCTGTGGAAGGGAGGGAGCAGCACAGCAGCCTTAGCCGGGACGGACGGAGACACTCTATAATCAAATGAAGCCAGGTTGAAACATCTGGGTCAAAGTATGATAAGGAGCTTTTAGGGGTGCATTTTGTGTCTACTGTCCAATTCACCTCTAATCACTGTAATCGACCAAGTTGTCCCTGTTTCTGGATTTGTTAAAGACATGTG
This sequence comes from Symbiodinium necroappetens, assembly GCA_905231915.1. NCBI lineage: Eukaryota > Dinophyceae > Suessiales > Symbiodiniaceae > Symbiodinium > Symbiodinium necroappetens. The sequence goes on from CAJNJA010062130.1 coordinate 21,085, forward strand.
CAGAAAGTTTGTCTTAAGCCTGGCAGCCACGCTTAAAACCCTCTGTAAGCCGTGCACCCAGAGCCTGGCCAGAGGGATTACGACTTTAGGGTTTTTGACACTCACACTCGGACAAGCCTGGCAAGGGATTTTTAGGATTTTGTGGTTTATAGGGTTTAGGGTTAGCAATGTGGAGAGGTTTGGGGATTCTGCCATATTTTGCCTTCCGCCTGGCCAGGAGGTGGAGGAGCCCGGCAAAAGTGATTTGCTCAGGGAATCTCGTCCACACAAAAACGCAGACCACGACCATGCGCTCTCAACATACTCCGCTCGAGAATCCCTCCTTGTATCGCTACCTGAGTCCTAAACAACCTTCATCTCCAGCTCTTCTGAATAGCTTAAGGTAGGTTTTCTGCGGTTAAGGAAACACTGCACATCACACCGAATTGATTTCAGACTAAGCCGCCAGTCGTAAGCCAATGGTAACCCCTAACAAATCATCCCCGACCTTCATTCCACCCTGATAGCTCCGGGCCTTCCGTCCAACATCAACTGTCATAACCCAATTAACATCAGAAAACCAGACTTGACCACTCCAATTCACACAAGCTCGCAAAACCGAAAGCCTGAACCTAAAGCCCTTGTTGAAGAACCCGGCTCGTCGAACTCAAATCCTGACACTTGTCTAGTTGAGGGTTCCGGGTTGAAGTTCGCATCCCACAGGGTTTCAGGGTTGAGGGTTTTAGGGTTTAAGAGACACCTGGACACGAATTTGGCCAAATCTACGCAACAAGCCTGTACAGCTAAGGAAGCAGGTGCTCGAAACTAGCCCTACGCCCTTCGCTCTACACTATCCCCGAGACCTAAACCCTAAACCCTAANNAAACCCAGAACTGCGAGAAACCTCGACAATATAATGGAAGACCGGAAGTCCTCAGCACAAGAAGAGACCCACCCCCGAAAACCCAAAACCCCAAAGCCGAACCACTGCCCAAGGGTTTAGGGTTTAGGG
>CAJNJA010062141.1:0-53066 GCA_905231915.1 Symbiodinium necroappetens
ATACATATATTTGTATGTATGTATGTATGTATGTATGTATGTACGTGAGTATGTATGTATCTGTCTATATATATATATATAGAGAGAGAGAGAGAGTGAGCGGGGAATCCAAAACACTGGAAAATCAATCAAACTGGCACACACGGAGCCCAAACCATTGAAAAAATCATTACAATGACACACGAGGAGCCAAAAACAATTGCAAGAAACAAAACAAAAAAACACATTATTTTAAGCCAATCTGCAGGCATGACACCATCCGGACGAGATAGATTAAACTCACTGTCTTTTTATGTCTTTTATTGTGTTTTTGTCCAATGTGTTCTGCTTCTGACTCACGGAAACATTGGAACAACGAAAATCTAGATAAAAAAAAACCTGCACAGACGGATTGCATAACACTGGGAAAACATGGAAGAACCAATAAAAGTGGTACACGTGGAGCCCAATACATAAGATAACATGATACACGAGGAGCCAAACACGTTGGAAACAAAACACATTAAAGTAACACACACGCAGCCCAATACATAAGAAACAACATTACAACTGACACGCACGCAGCCCAAAACATTGGAATCACGTATACAACGCTAACTTGCTGAAGCCTTACGCTTGAGCGGAAACGATTGGACATATCAACAACAGCCATGACATAGCACACAACATGTACGGAAACACATTCACACGCACATACATCAAGCTGGAAGCACTGTAAGCACCGCTACACCAATGCACGCTGTGTCATTTGCCTCAGACATTTATCACTGCTACTAGATACTGAGTTTTGCGAGCCTCGATTGCTTACGAGCATTCATCGCTCCTCTGAAGCTCAAATCATCGCTATGTCTATGCAAAATCATAACTGCCATGATGTTTTTTGGACGTTACAATCTGCAAGAATCTGCCTCACGACGTTGCGGATTCCATCTTGAAGTTTGATTTTGGGACACGTGCCAGACAACCACGATGAAGTGCCCAATACAAACACAAACGTCCGCGTGATACCTGGCATGGTGCCTGACTGCTGTTTCAACAAAACGGGAAAGATTCAAAAGGTCCACATAAACCTTAAGCAATATTTCCCCATTGTATAGCTGAGTTCTTTGCTATGTTAAGATGTCGTTAGTGCGCAACTGCATTCCAGCACAAGTAAATGCAAACTAAAAAAGTAGTCAGCACACAACTACTGCGTAGATTCAGTGTAGATACTCTTCAGTTGCTACTTCAAGACTACTTGTAGAGCAGTAAGCCTCTATTCCTCTATTCTGTGTACCACTCGTTCGGTGTTTGGGTCATGCTGGCTGCATCTTTCTATTGAAATCCAACATTTGAAGATTTTCGTTTAGTGCTCAATATCGCTTTCAGGCTGTGTCTCACCATTACAGAATTCATGCAATAGTTAAAGCCCATCTAAATACTCGCCGGAAACCTAGTTGCTGTGCAGTGCCGAGCTCTCTACGTATATGTAATTAACATTGAACAAAATGGAAAATGGTAAGAATTCATTCAATACTCGTCGAGCATTCCGGTAGTATATGATTCAGAACTGCTTGATATCAACTATGATACTGTGCAATAGGCTTGCCAACCCATTATTTCCACTGCTGAATGTTTCATTAACTGGTAAACAACTCGAGTATTTACGCACTCTTCAAGTTATGGCACGGGCATTGCATGATTTCGTCGCTTGTGAATACTTGGCGCATATTTGCGTTTTCTTGTGCTACCTCCTTCTCAATGAAATAAACGGTAGTCACTATCTACAAAAGCATCAGCACTCAACTGCTACGCCGTTCCTTCTTGTGCTGCCGCACCGATTAGATATTCTAACACTTATTCACGAGTTTTGAGTGCTCGTGGGTATTGTGCATAATGCCTATTGTGTGGCTTGAGCAGCATGTAGGGATGAGGCAGAAGAGTATGAAACGTCAAACAACTGGATGCATGCTCTAAGAGAAATAACAACACGCATATGCAAATGCTGCTTGACGGTGCGTCGGTGTGAGGGTGAGACTTGACTAGACGAGACATGAGTGAGGCGAAAACAGTACAGGAAAACCGCGCCCGTGCACATGAAGTTCTGCGAACACACACCGGGTTTATAAACACACCAACTGGGTAGGTGCATCGAGGGGGTGTAGCATATGTGTATGTATATACAGATATAGACACATATATGTGTGTATGGATGCAGGCACTGACAGAGATGCTGCGTCTCCTACATAACAGTCAAGGGAAGGGGCAAGCAGTACATGGCAATGGCGAGAATTGACAAGTAATAACAACAGTATGAATAGTAGTGACCACCTCCATTTATGGCATATCAGATTTCGGTCGGTCTGTGGGCGCTGGAGTTGTAGCTGCCAGGAAGGCCGGTCGAGAAAGGTATTGCTCGAAAGCTGACCTTGTTGTCTTGGCCTAGTTTTGGGTCTTGAGGTGTATGGACTGTATGGTTTAGTGGAAGGTCGTGATGAACACAAACGAGCTAGCCAGCGCAGTGGACGTCACGACAGCACGTACAACAGCAGCGTGAACAAGAGCTACTACTCCTGCCAATTAACTAACTTGCACTCATGGCATTGCCAGTTGTACTCATGATATTGTCAGTAAGCAAAGGACAACAACAACGACGACGAGGACGACAGCAGCAGCACCAGCCGCAGAAGGACCAACAACAGACCAACAACCACGACGACGCCTACGAAAGCAACACCTACCGACTGATGCTGCCAGTGCCACTGCAACTCGTATTTTTGGCACTGCTAACGCTACTAGCACTACTACCCACTACCCACTACTACCGTCTACGACCTACTTCTTCCTACTACTACTACTACTACGACGACGACGACGACTACTGCTACTTACTACTTACTACTACTCACTACTACTTTCAACTACTTACTACCACTTACTACTACTTACTATTCATTACTACGAACTACTTACTACTATTTACTACTGCGTACTGCTACTTCCCACTACCTACTACCACTTACCTACTACATACTACTTAAAACTTACTACATACTACAGACTAGAATGATGACGACGACGACGACGACGACTACTACTACTACTACTACTTTAACGACTACTTTTGAGGCTGCCTCACATCCTCACATACGACCCATGGCTGCGTACTTCCAGGACATTGGAGTTGAGGGAAGAGGGTTCACTTAACACGGAACCGCACACTTGTAAGCGCAAGCCCTGATTTTAGTGACGTGTGTCCGCTGGCAGCGACGTTCCTCCGGTCGACAACGTGGTGCGTGAGTGCTTCAAATTGAGGGGGCTGTCTCTCTCTTAAGATGCTGGACAAAAGACAAGAAGGCCCACGACTTCACGAGATACCGCATTGACAAGTCGAATCCGGGAGTGGGCGCGATAGTGCTCGATTGCCACACTCGTAGCCACCGAAGAAATTAAGCTAATGGCAAGTCCTACAGTCCTAAAGACATCACGAAACCCTAAACCCCAATCCCTAACCCTGAACCCTATATGGCTCCTGACCCCCTGTCTCCTTGGGCCCGAAACTCCGGGGGCAAGGTTTTATGGTTTCGGGTTTTTTCCCACCCGCTTCGCTGACTAGGTCGCACTGCAGGGAAAACCCAGACTCCAGGACTACTGACCAGGGGCAAGTCCCAGGCAACATACACTCTCACGAAAACAAACCGCATAGGCTACAGAACATGAGAGTGCAGCACATAGGACTGGCAAGGGAAACCAGCTTTCCGACATCGACGACTAACCCGAACAACCCCTAGATAACCAGGTTAGGGTTTAGGGCTCAAGTTCAGGATTTGGAGATCAGCCTCATGGTGTATCCGAGTATCCCTGAGGTCTAGGTTCAGGGTCGTGGAGTCGGCGTAGCATGCGCTGCAGGCTTTGATCTAGTGTTTATGGTGCTTGGCGCTATACTTTTCAACAGGTTCTCCCGTTTGATGGGGGAGCACCGGGCCTGGGTAAGGTCTCAGCGTATGGCATTCGAGCTCCAAGTGCGCCTCTTCAAATCCCGATGAAGGTGACGCATGCTCGTCACTGGGAGCCCCTTCAGGATACCTAATCAAAACCTGTAGTCTATTCAACCTCGAATTTCTGTCTTAGACACATGCTTGACATCGCTCGGGTGCCCTATGGCACTCATGTCCCAGTGCATGGCAGTTCAGCGCACGTTGGCACTGAAGGAATCACCTGCGCGAGGGAAAATATGACCTGTTTTAGGCAGGCCCAAAGCACAGATGCTGCTTACAACTCGCAAATTAACGTACATCTGTAAGACTGAACGTCTCGTACAAGTCCCGCGTCGATATGTACAGCCGGCCATGATGTTGTCGTGTAGACAGTGGATGTGGCACAAAAAGCCCGGCATGTCTTGAGACAGGTGCCATACACAAGCCAACTGCTACTGCCATGAACTTGCCCTCAGGGTCCATGGTCCCCAAAGAGTATATACTTTGGCCTTCAAGTATATCCCTATATCGGTACCTTGGGGCCAAAGTATATCCTTTTTGGGCACAAGGGCCCTCAAGGTCGCACGAAGCCGAGATAAAGTCTTCCTTCATCTCCTATAAAACCGCTGGTGTGTCTCGTAACGGTTTTGAGACAGACCGAAACGCCCCGAGAGACCCAAGTGCACGGAACCTCAAGCCCGAAACTCCTTCATTTTCGACAACCCGTGAACCCCTAAACCCCTTGAGCTTGGGATCGCCGTCCTGTCTGGGTCGTTAGGGTTGGGGTGTTCTCTGGAACGTGGGAAGAGATGTTGCCGCAAGACATTGAGAACGCTCTCACGACATCTGCTTTGGCAGGGCTTAGCGACTCCTACGACCTAGGGAGCATGACCCTGCAACAGTCGGGCTGTGGGGCTTAAAACCCTGTGCTTCTCTTCCGAGATTAGGAAGTCACAGCTCAGGGTGTTTCATGGCTTAGGGTTGAGGGGCTTATATAGGGTGTAGGGTTTAGAGGTGATTTCGGGTTTAGAAGTGCAGGGTTTAGGTTTACCAACGTATGAGTACAGGTTTCCATTATAGCGCCTGCTCTTTCGGATACTCACAATCAGTGTAAAGGTTTCTAGTAGCATAAATGAAAAGGTACCCCCAACAAGCAACTACCACGGAGGCATCATGTTAGGAGTGATGCTCAGGCTCTGCAGGAAGAACATCGAACATCCAGCGCAACAACAGCAAAAATCGCAACACACCTAGTGATGATAATAAAAACTTAAGACTTCGACCAAGAAAGAGACCCCAAGCCCTCAACCCCGAGCCCCAAACCCAAAGCCCTATAAGCCCCAAATCAGAACCCAGGGTCCCAAAAGCCCAAGGGCCCAAACTGACCATACGAACCTTCCTATATGCCGAACTCGGGCCCCTTCAGGGAGAAACGAGGGCCCTGCGCCCTCAGCAAGCTCTTAAGAGCAGGACTGGGAAGAGAACCCTGGTATGCTCGGGAACCCCCGATCGCCTTTCTTGTGACCGTCTCTTTGGCTTGAAAGGGCCCGAGGTTTAGGGGCCTTGATAATTAGAATTGGGCTTTGGGGTCCTTTCTACCATCAATATAATGAGGAACCAGGAACCCCCACAATAGTGTTGGTAATTATTTAGGGCCCTATATTAGGTTTAGGTGCTGTTTCTGGAGGAACTAGAGAAGTCAAACAAGGGCCCGCATAAGGAATAATATCGTCTACATTGGCAAGTCTGATGGTGTGTTGGCCTAATGGCTTAAGTCTTTTAGGGTGCAGCCCGCAGCTTTTTGTTTAGAGGTGTTGGTTCAGGGTGTAGCTCGTATCTTGTGCTCATTATGATTGCCTATGAAGGAAATGCTTCGAAGTGGATTTAGGACTTTTGAGCTCGGCAGTTGAAGCTGGAAGGGTTCGAATCTACAAGTCTGGACAACCATACAGGGCTAGGGTGGAGGGGGGGGGCCTCAAAACCAGGAAGTGCAGTTCCCTAATCCCCTCCCCGGAACCCCCCCTAAGGTTCCCCTATGAACAAGTATAACTCTGAAAGAGTACCTCCAATAAAATGTGAAAAAAACAAAACAAGCAGGACGCGCAGCCCATTAAGCAGCTTCCAGAAATGTGGGACCACAATACAAGGTAGTACAACGACTGATGCAAAAATGAGCACTTCTTCTAAGAAGCCCTGATCAGTAATAATAATAATCATCATCATAATAATAATAATAGTATTCATAATAATAATAATAACAATAATAATAATAATATTCGTAATAATAATAATACTAATAATAATAATAATATCAATACAGGAGGTCAGGGTGAGCAGGTACCCCAAAGCTTTGCAGTGGGGATTTCGGAGGCTCTGAGGACGAGAACCCCCCGGCCAAGTCAACCCCCCAACGAGGGCTTTGATTCAGGCTCCCGGGTTTAGGGCTTTTTTCCCTTTAGGGTTTAAGGTTTTTTTTTTTAAGCGCCTAAGGTTTAGGGTTTAGGGTTTAGGGCTTTAAACTGGGGTTTAGGAAAGAAGCCCTGAAAAACCTAGCCCTACTGACCCCAGGGTCTGGTCTTCTGTGCGTGGCGATGGGGAAGGGGGGGGGTGGTCGGCAATGCTGTTACAGACTATGGCATGATAACAAATATGATTCCTAAGGAACGCCCAATTACTCGGCAACGACTACATACCATGTTGTCACACCTACACACTTTAAAACCCTAAACCAGCGGAGAGTTGCCCCTGGCAGGAGGCGCTCAAAACATGATCGTCTCCTTAGGGAAGAAGAGCTTCCACTGCTTGTCCTCCTCCGGAGTCACAGCGCGAATGCCTCCCAGTGGTCTTTCGGACTTCAGTCTGCTTTTTTTTTCGTGGCTTAGGGCGCCTAGGGGGTGTGGGAGAGTGTGTGTGTGTGTCTCTGTGTGTGTGTGTGTGTTCGTGTTCTTGTGTGTCTATTTTGTGAACAGAAGCCTGGAGCGCAACCGCCTATGCAAAGCTCCTGGCCTCCGGTTTTGGTATTTGACTTGTGTCCCAAAAGACATGCAGAGAAGCAACAGCCCGAGCCCGGATGTAACAAACCCTAAAGCCCTGAATCTTATTATAAGGCTATGGTATGATCATACAACTCTCACCGCGGCTTCACGCGGACTAAACGCAACGCTTGAGAGGATGGGCCCTAAACCCGATTAGAGCGGCCTTGATGAGCATAGGGCATGGTGTATTTTCATAGTTTAGTTTTTCAATGAGGAAACCTAAGGGGAAAACGGTATTTTTTCAAGCCACTGCATCAACACGAGATGACCCCAAACCTTAAACCCCAAACCCACCTCCATGGTACCCGCCGATGGCACATCTTCGCATCACGCCATCGCCCACGACCACACGGAGCCTTGCAAAGATACCCAAAAAGTCCCCAAATGACTCCTATACCCTATTGTTTAAGGCTCAAGGTTTTGAACTCGGACAAGCCAGGCGAGGCAATTGGCGCGTAGTCGGATGAATTGAAGCAGTCTTAAGGAGGGAACATTCACGAGGTTCATTAAAGTAGTAAACAAGCCTCTGGTAGCCTCCTCAAGACACACTCTTACGAGGAACCCAAAGCCGGGAAGAGGCAGCAATAAAGCCCAATTTCATACGGTATGGAGGTGGGATGCCGCGTGTGATAGGCCAAGGTCAGGAATAAGTTAAAGTCGAGGCATGTAGGGGTGATGTAGTATGTCGCACAGCTCGAAGCAGATCTCTTTTCTTCAATGACCATGCCCCAAAAGCTCCGACTTTAAGCTCCCCCCATTGGCTATCTACGAGATCGTAGGCATCACACATGCAGCATGGAGGATCCAAGTAGGCTCCCATCATCATCCAGGCAGGATTTAGATTTCAGGACTTGCATGGGGGGACAGTTTAGCATGAAAACGGACTTACTTGGCTTTAGGGAATTCAAGCGCTTCGCTTTTGGGACCGGAGACCCCCTGCGCCCTAAGTTTGAGACCGGCCTGTACCAGCGGGAGTTTGCCGGGAAGTGGCGAAAGGTGATCGTGACGGCGGCAGTTCCCTCCTCTCCACAGTTGCGCTCCATCTGCTCCACCACCTCAGTTGTTTGACTTAGGGGCTTAAGGTTTAAAGCTTTGGATTTGGGGCGTCTTCGGTTATGGATATGGTGCGGGGTTTCGGGTGCATGTTTTTCTTGTTTTATTCAGGCTTCCAATTGGGAAGACTGAAAATGCCTAAACCGTTTCAACCCTAAACCCCACACCATAAAAAACCTGAAGCGCCACACCGATCGACACGATGATGGGAGCCGAAACACGACTTCCTCCACAAACCTGCTTTGTAATTTTCGCCCCGGATGTGACGGTTTGGGCTAAACCCTAAACCCTAGCATAAAACAAAGTCTGCAACAGAAGCCTGTGGGTGTCACTGTAGGCGCCTTAATAATTAATTAGAATAGGAATTCTGGGGCACATTATACTAATGTTATAACAAGGAACCACCAAAATCGTATGGGTAATTATCTCGGCTCCTCTATTAGGGTTTAGGGTTTACGGGTTTAGGGTTTTGGGCTTAAGGCTTAGAACAGGGATCCTGTGAGTTAGGGTTCGAGATTCGGAGTTTCTGATTTTCTGAACCTCTCATGTTACGGGGAATGAAAACAAGCTTCGTCCCTCGAGGAAGCCGAAGCGTGAGTCCACAGCTCCGAATCCCTCATCCGTACTTGGTACTCCGAGTTATAACATGGTGAGAACTGTGCCTGCAACTTGCAACCCACATACGGGCCCCTGGGTAGAGATACATTGGCTCTGATCAGGTCAAAAGGCTAGGTATACTTGCAATCCAGCCCCAAGATTGTCTTCCCAGCCGGGCCACGCCATACCACCAGCCGAAGGGACTGCCCATCTGCCTACGCATGGTAGTTCTCCAAATAAGGGTCCGTTTTGGGGGGGTCCATTTATAAGGGTGTGGTACTGTTTTGGGGATCTACAGTTAAACGGACCCTGATTTTGAGAACTACCCACACGAGAGTTGCAGAAAACTAGGGGGTTTAGGGTTTCAGGTTAAAGAGTCTGACCACACATGTTAATTGCGGAAACCAAAGTGGATCCACATAAATTAGTTGTTCAGTATCATAAAGGAACTAAGGTTAACCTTTGGGGATATATGATTCTACAAGGGTTATAGTGCTCCAAATGTTACAGGCTATCGACTTTTACTACTAACACAAAGCCCTTGTATGGCCACACATCCCCTCGTTGAAGAAAAAGTCTCCACCCGAAAAGAAAGACTTGATCACAAACCTTATTAAATGATGATTACTGTTATTGTTATAGTTAGTGTTACTACTTTACTAATACCAAAATGGGATTATTATTGTTGTTGCTGTTATTAAATCACATTGCTAAAAATCAAAGTGCCACCGGGCTTCATCTTCCATTGCAACTCCACGGAGGCTCCCACACGAAGGCCCTCCAAACCCTGCAGCACACGGTACGGATAAATCTCCTTGGATCGGCGCATGTAAGGGCTTGTCAGTGTTTGAGGGTGGGGCATAGGGTTTGGGGGTTCACAGCTCGAAATCTTTTCAGCCAGGACCCTACGGCTCATTAAGCAGAGAAGCACCAGGTCAAAGAGGAAACGCAAAAAAAACAGCCTAGCTTTGCAATCCAACACCCGCCCGAAACCTTAAACCTTCTGAACTTCTAAACGCCGGAACATCTAAACCGCCGTATCGTAAACTGAAGTTGAAGTGCGCGGGCCCCAAAACTTAAACATACCCTACACCCTATATGTACCCTAAACTATTATACCCTCTTTGAACGTTACACCCGGGCTACATATACTAAACAAGGCCCTAAACGCTAAGCCGCTAAGCCTAAAAAGGTAGAGCCCCAAAGGATCCTGAAAGATCCCAGACAGAAGCCCTAAACTCTGTAACACACTACTACTATACTATATTATACTATACTATACTATACTGTACCATACTAAACTAGACTAGACTAGACTTTTCTGTAATTTACTACATTACACTATAACATAACATAGCATAACATGCTATAACATGTCATAACATAATAAACTACTTAACCCTCAGCGGAAGACCTTTAAACAAGCCAAGAACAGCTCGCCGGGAGTCCAAAGCCGTGGGGGGTGCCAACTCCGGCTGCAGCTGCGCGGCAGCCGAAGCCGGACCTGTGGTCTCTTTTTTCGACGACCTATATTCTTTTTGAAGACCTGTGGTTTCTGTTTTAAAGGACCTATGGTTTCAGGGCATTGGATTTTGGACTTTTTACGGCTGCCCTGCGCACTGGGCAACTTTGCGCTTAGCTGTGATCTCCAGATTCATGATTCGCTCCCTGCTTTTACTCTGCAGTCTCGTGACGACTTCTGCATGCCTAGCCTAGTATTGGCGGTTTCCATCAACAAGCCACTGTCATCGGCCAAGATGGTGTTTTTTCTGCTGATTGTAAGTATTGTTAATCAGCGTCGGAACCAAAGTCGGTGCATACACGGAGATATAGCTGGGTGCCAGAATCGTGGGTCCAGGACTAACATCGTGCCCGGAACGACCTGGAGCGGGCAGACTCCGTATCGATGTCACCTGTTATAATTATATCATCACTGGGTATCGACGTACCTGCAGGATTTGGGGGAGCGGTGGCATCCATTGCACAAGAAAGCTACGGCTGATTAGCTAGTGTTATCGGCAGAATGCACGAACCCTTTCTTTCATTTGAGCCAGACGAGTAACAATAGAATATACAGCTGCAGTACACGCCATACGTACAACTAAAGCAAAAGCAGCGTCCTAGGGATCTCAAAGGTACCGTAAGGCTTCAGAGGGTTTCGCGTTTAGGGTCAAATGTTTTTCGGTTTCAGGATTCAAGGCTTAGGATTTAGGGCTTAGGGTTTAGGGTTTTAGGGTTTAGGCTTAAGGGTTAAGAGTGTTGAGGGTTGGGTTTAACATTTAGTTCCAGCGGCTAATGATTTAGGGAGCACCGTAGTCCTGATGGTCTTAAGAGAATTCTTAGCATTGTTCATCCTTAGTATGTGCAGGAACTCTTGTGCAGCGTATCGTGGCAGTGGCATTCTCCTGTAACTTATAACAACTGCTCCACAGTTCCACGTTTGTGAAAGTTCCACCAAGGATTAACATTATGTACAAACCATGAACAGAATCAGCATCATTTCTGGTAGGTACTGCCACAGTAATAGTGGCAAATCCGCGCTGCGATTTTCTTAATCCATCCCAACGCAAGAGGAAACATCTAAACCCTCATTGCCGACCACAGAGTCTTGTCAAAAGCCTCGATCGTCGAGGGGTGGATTCATGTGTTTCGGGCTGTATTGATGAATTTCAAGATCAAGTTTGCGGCCTGGCATTTGCCAAGTCTTCATCAAAAAACGTGTTCGTGCCGTTTTCGGCAACGGATGACGAGCCTTCAAAGCAAACCCTGCCCTGGATCCCGCAATCCCCAGGCCCTAACCCAGAACCCCAAAACCCTATACCCCATACTCCAAAATTGACCCTATGTAAGCCCCTCCCCTACGGTTTTCCCTGAAACTCTATACCCCTAAGGCCCTAACACCGAAATCCTAGACCCTGACTCCAAGTGGCAGAAGCGCAAACGGTTGGATTCGTCGTAGGAGATTCGTTCCTCAGATGGTGCTTCTCTGGCCGGAAGCTCCGAAAAACGGTGTTTGGGATTTAGGGTGAATAAGGGATCCACACGGAATCCCTATACCCTGCTCTCTCACCAGTCTTCGGGTATGGGGTTGGGGGATTGAACCCTGAGACCTCTACCTAAACCCCTTCTTAAAGCTGGCTCCAGGCCTCGAGGCGCCATTTTTTTGGTTTTCCGGCTTATCATCTGGGTTTTCACTCCACATCCGATTTAGAGTTCGGTGGGGAGGATGGCTTCCGACGGCTTGAAGTTTGGATGCAGGTGGAGTTCAATCCCGGAATCACTTGAGAGCAAAACCCCGGGCGCCCCCAAAGCTAAACCATGAGATGCCCGAAACCTTCCAACCCCTAATTCCCGAAACCACCGGACCTTGAAGCCCCAAAGGCAAAGGCAAACTTGCGTAGAAGAACCCAGGCTCAGAAAACCCGAAGCCCACACAGATTCCCATACCAAGCCCTGTTCTCAATGTAGGGTTTAGGGTATAGGCCGTGCGTCTGGCAGCACGTGGCTTGCGCTCACATAGCTGGCCATGTAACTCTGAGTCCTGAGATCCCAATGCACACTGTGTGGTGAGATTTAGGGTGAAGGTCTTCGGTGCTCACACTCGGACAAACCAGGCGAGGCATGACGGTTTAGGGTAAAATTACGGGTTTAGAGTGGTTAAGGGCCTTGGGGCTTAATGAGGCACTACGGCCCAGGATTAAAATTGGTCTACAGTCCAGCGGTTCTAGTCTTTTGGAGGCTTCTGTCGACCATGTAGCCAGTGTGTGACCACGTATTAGAAGTCCAAGTCGCACTGCTCATTTTTACAGGCACACGGACACAGAAACCGTAAACCTACAGTGAGAGGAGCAGAACTGAGCTGCTGCAGAGACGTGGGATGCAGTAACGCTTATAGTACCCCTTACAGTAAGCTTCATCGTAACCCTCACAGGAACCCCGCTCGAGATTCGAGAGTTATGCTCTCACCAGCAAACTCAGCCAAACGAGAATCCTTGCTTCACAAGAACTGAGATGCGTGACCTTCTGCTTAGGATGTGAGGTGCGACGACGGATCCGGCGGTCTAAGGCGGATCCCGTTTAAGGTGCAGGGCTTTACTCACACGTCCTAAGCTTCAAAGTTCAAAGCAGCCTCTTCTATTCTGACTGATTGACGGACAAGACTTGAGTGAACCATGTACGGAAGCTTTCGCGCCAACAATGCTTGAAGGATCAATTGCTGCCCTTCTGATCTTCTCCTCTCTGGCTTCTGTCGACTTTTGGCTCGGGGCTAGCACTGCAAACGTAGCTATCCAACACCTTAGGATTGGCTTCCCGAAAACCCTCTAAAAACCCCAAAATACCCTGAAGGCTTCTTCGCTAAACCCTAAAATACCCTGAAGGCTTCTTCCCTAAACCCTAAAACCCCTCAAGGCTTTTTCCCTAAACCCTTAAAACCCTCAAGGCTTCTTCTATTGGAACTTTCTTTGCCATCTGCCGGTTGGGGTGAGCGTTTCAGGCCCAGGGAGACTTCGGAGGTTTACCGGTAACCCCCCAATAACTATACTAAAGCATTCGATAAGTATACCGTATACCCATAGGCTCTACTGTAGTTCCTTTTTGGGATTACCTTGTAGAACCCTATACAAGTAATTAAACAAGCCGTGTTCACTGGCATGCTACCTTTGTGCAGACCTTGCAGTAGGGGTCTCGACGGGAATTAAGTCGAGCCGAGTGGGGGGCGTAGGGTTTAGGGTTCAGGGGTTTAGGGTTAGGCTCCTCCAGGAAAGACTTCCGAACCAATCGGTCCAAGTGACTTACTCTCCCAGGAGACCTGCATCGTGTGTCATGTGAGAATGACTGCTCGTGGGGCCTTATTCTTTTCTTTGGCCCGTATCTCTCAGCATCGCTCAGCTCGCACATCGGAACTACATTAACTACATTGAATCCGCGGCACGGAGGAAGGGCACAAAATAGTTCGAATAGGGTGTGGGGTGTATATTTACACGCACAAACATGGGAACACCCTAAGGAATAGTACTACTTCTTGTCGTTCAGCCGGTTGTATTACATAGGTTGGAGCTTGAATGTCGTGGGTGCAGTAACCACTACTTAGCAACCACCCCAGGACAAAGGAATAAAGCGTTCAGCTAGCAACTGACAGCGAAATCACAGCAGTCTCAAGAAGTCGACAAATCCTTAAACCCTAAACCCCCTTCACCCTAAACCCTAAAACGACAAGCACTGGAGAGCCTAAGTGTCCCAAATTCTGAAGTCCATCCCCGAGTCCTGAAGTCTACGCCCTAAACTTAGACGCCACCCACAGACCAGTGAAGCCCCAAACACTAAAGCAGAGATTAGGAGTTTCGTATGTGGGATGTACGGGCTTAGGGTCTAGGCTTTGACCATAGAGTTGGGAATAGAACAGTATCTTCTGTCTGCAACTGTACATGATTTGGTTAGATACATTGTTACATACAGACCCTAAACCCTGAACCCTCAACGGCAGGATTCCGCACAGGATGCAGCTTCTCATGCAAGGGGAACCCTGGGATCCTAAAACTTATCGGTGTGGCGATTCCAATGGGGTAGGGTATGTAGGTATAGGTATAGCGGTATGCTTTCCGGAACCTCAAGACAACTCTCAGTCCCGAGAAACACCAACACCTAAGATTAGACTGCTTCCCGGCTGGCCTTGGCAATCACGCAAGACGGTTTATATATATATATAGAGAGAGAGAGAGAGAGAGAAACCCCAAAAAGGGTTTCGGGTTGAGGCCTCGCTGGGTGGTTCTTATAAAAAACACCCTCGTAGCCTTGGCAATCATGCAAGACATGGAGAAGCCGATCTTCTTCTCACGATCGAAGACTTCCAGAACCTTTGGGGACCATGGCAAAGTCCCCCAGGCCCCCTGGGGCCCAGGCTCGGGGCTTCCATGATTCGAGGGTTTAGGGAAGGTTTCGAGTTTAGAGTTTAGGGTTTAGGCAGGGGTTTCGGGTGTTTAGGGAGGGTTTAGGGCTGGAGTTTACGAAGGGTTTAGGGTTTAGGGAGGGTTTAGGGTTTAGGAAGGGGGTTTAGGAAGGGTTTGTAAGGCTTTGATATAGAGCATTTTCAGCTACAGGGGGTCCTATCTTTACAGCAGGCCGGCGATCCTTCGGCTAGTGAGTGGAGCTGCTAGATTCCAAGGCTCAGAGCACACAACCCTCCAGGAACTGTCGAATGTAGTGCGTAGGGACTGTTACTCGGCACGTGTTGAGGAGTGAGCTAAGTTGACATATACGGAATGAAGGACTATTCTGTTTTTGTACATCCTCAGTGGTAATTTAAGGCCATCACCAGAACCCAATTGAAGCTGCTTCAAAGAGACAGCTGAGCAGTCCTTTACCCTGGACAAATCCGTCAGCTGCTGCAGGGTGTCTGCTTTCTGCAATTGAAGAGGTAAGCTCTAGCAATGAAGCCGATAAATTCTAAGATGCAAAATCAAACCCGGAATCTCTAAACCTCCTATATCTCCACAGGCCGCCGCAGCAAAGGCAGCGTCAAAGTACCACTACTCAAGCTTAGTTGTCCAGTATCACAGAGGAACCACAGCTTAACCTTTGGAGATATAATATAAGGAGTAAACTATAACAGCCCAGGAGGTTTGGTTAGGCCTCTACTACTCAGCCGGCTCAGAACCCAACAGTCGAACCCCGTAAAACCAGAGGAAGGGTCAAAACCCCGACGAGCTGCGGTAGGAACCCTCTGGGCGCCAAATCGGGACGCTGACTCGTACCCTCAACCGTTCAACCCTGATACAAGACTCCATACAAAAAAACCCTGGTAAACCCTCTGAAACTGCTGAAAAAGCTTGATACAAGACCCAAAAAAAACACAAAACAAAACAACCTGGTAAACCCTATGAAACCGCTGTACATAAAAAGGCTTGCAACATCCTAGAGGCACTCCACAGGGCCCGAATTTTGGTCGGTCGGAAGGATTCCCGGAACCTGAACCCAAACCGAAGCCTAGGCTTGAAACTCTAAGCCCTGTTGCACACAGGCTTATTGCGATATATATATATATATATATAGATATCTCGCGCTCTCTCTCTCTCTCTCCGCGGCATTCGAAACATAAACATCCAAACCTTAAAAAACACCCGAAATCGGCCCAGATTCAAACCCTGCAGGAGCAGGCCTCTTCTTTCTTGCCCTCGACCATCTGCTGGTAAGTCAGCTCCCAATCCTGAAACTGCGGATCGGGTGTACGGTGAGGGTTTAGGGTTTAGGACTTGAGGTGCATGGTTTATTAGAGTTTAGGTGCAGGTTTTTTGTTTTAGCACAATCACTGAGAGCTTTAGGTGCAGGTTTAGGAATTGGGATTTCGGGTGTCGGGTTTCGGGGGCTCAGGAAGGAACTGGTTCAGCCTAGGCTTTAGGTGCTACGGAGCAAACACTGGCGATCAGCAGGATCTGCCCGGGTTTGCTCTGCTGTCAAACCTTAGGGCTTATCTAGGAATATCGGGAATATGACTCAAACATTACCGACTCTGCTACTAAGAGAGGCTTTTGCAAAGGTTGCGGCTCTTCCCTCGCATATGTCAAGGACGATACCCTTTTGACTCTCTCGCAACTCGGATGGCTGAGGGTTTATAGGGTCCCTTAGTAGTTGCAAATGGAAGACCTAGCAGGGGTGCAGTAACAGCTGAAGCTGAAGCATACCGAATAGCAACAAAAAAGGATATCTGAAGGCCAAATGCAAAGATTGCAGCCGAGGCTTCAGTCCTTCATTGAATCTCTCTTGGGTTAGTATGCAGGACCATACGAGTATCAGGTTGCGTCTGCAGAGAGTGGCTTGACAAAACACGACGGCTTAGGGTTTAGGGTCTTGTGGCCACTGTGCCCTACATGTACTGCGCGACTGCGCAGCTTGTCTTCGAGAATGTGATCAGATCGTGCCGAGAGTCGAGAACCGCCTGCGCACGCCCTTCGTACCTGTGGGATGATCAGAAGAGGCGGCAAAAGCGGGGGGGTGCAGAAAGGGATTACGGCTGCAACCTTCAGGAGGATTATCGAAAGGGATCAGCCATGAACACGGGTCAATGCCTGACTCCAACTACCGGCGTCCCTGTAAGCATGCGTATGATAGGACCCCAGCCCCGGTCGATGGACCAACTCAAGAAGAGTCTTCTGGCCCGCGCTGGTTGAAAGAAAAGAGCGGCCAGCATGACAGACAGGCATCGTTAAGCTGATACTGAATGTGTGCTTGCCCTCGCCGCTAGTGTCTCTACCGTGGCAAGTTTCCCCGGTATATTTTTTGGAGCCTGGCCATTACGAGGCCCTGGCAGGTGCATTCTTCTGACTGGTTCTAAGTAGGGAATGGAGGAATAGGTTATCGGAAACTACTATACGGGACCTTAAGGGACTATCATAGGGATCCATTCGCCCATTCCCTACTAAGAACAAGAGAGTCTTTGGCAACCTCTCACAGAGTTCCCCGACTTCCGGGCTGCGGGACCGTAATAGATTGTGAATTACAAAGCGCGCAATCCTTACTATCACCCCCCCCCCCACCACCATAAAACAAGCAAAATAGCAACGACCACAACATCACAAAACCCCAGAATGTAGAGGCCTCAAAAAAAAGTCGAATAGGGACTTGGGGTATCTTAGACGATAACTCTAGTAAGGACCCCCCGCCCACAATAGCACTGGTAATTATCTCGGCCCCTTTGTTGAAGTCCCCAAACCTCTAAAATCCTTCACCGCGCCTGAGGCATTGGAAGAAGGCGGGCCAACGATCTCGAAACATCGCCTCCCACTTCGCGGTGCGGATCCTCGGTGTTCAAAGAGCTCTTGGGCTTAGGGCTATAGGGCTTCTAGAGTTTAGGGTTTTAGGGTTTTGGGGCTTTGAGAATTTAGGAGTTAATGCTGAAGGTGTTGCGGTTTAGGGCTTAAGGTTGAAGGCTTTTGAGTTTAGGGCGTTGGAGCGTAGGGTTTTGAGTGGTTTTAGAGGCGTCTGTAAGCCCCGTCGACCCAACATGAGAGCAAGAGTTCGAAGTTTTGAATAACCCCGTGGGATTCCATTATCATGCAACTGACGATGACTCCTCAGACTTGCGGTTTCGGTATCCAGATCCGCAATCCAAGTCTCTGTTTCAGCACTAGTATGTCCATATGTTTCAAGATGCTGCAGAAGAGCCGGGCTTGGGAGAAAAAGGAATCATATCTGCGAGGCGCACACCCCAAGCCCTGCAACGCGTAACCTGACATACCTACACCACCGGTCGTGTTATCAGAAAGGGGCCAAGGCAACACACGCCCAACCACCCTGACAATCCCGCAAGTGACCAAGCTAAAACGGAAGCCCAACACCCTAAACCTACACCCCAATCCCCTAAACCCCAAACCTTCAACCTAAACCCATTATAGAGCTCAGAGGTGGCATCTACAACTGTGGGGTAGGAGCGGGGGGTCGGCTTCTGAATCTCGGAATGAAGGCTTTATGAGGGTCTATGACTAGGAGGGCTCCAAAAATGGCTTCATGCAGCTTTGCTGGGTTTCATAAGGAGCTTGGTGAATCTCTTCGCATAGTGCAGAGAGACGGTTAGAAGGCTGTTGACTTCGGGTATCTTGGGGAGAGAGGGGAGAGGTTAGTGTGGGCAAGGCTCCTGCACACTACTTCGACTCTCACAGCTGGGATAAGCCGTGCGAGGTGTGAGCAACGATCCAACAACGGCAGGTCGGACTATGCTCAGCCAGTCTTTTCCGACTTGGAGGGTTTGCCTCTGGCTGTGTTGTTGTGTTGGTCATCGCTGCTACCTCCCCTAAACCCTAAACCCCTAAACCCTAAACTAAACCCCTAAGCCCTAAAGACTCAGCTTGAAGTCTCCTCCCCCCAAAACGGCTTTTGAGCCCGGCAGGGCCACGGCCGTGTCTTTAAGCCACGCTCTTTTTTTTTAAATTTGGGGGGTTGAGAGACTAAACACAGGTTTAGGGTTTAGGGTTTAGGCACTCGTCATGTGTCGAGATATGGCGCCATCAATAGTCAAGGATCCGGATTGGAACAAACAACCCGAAATCAATGAAGGAGGCTTTTGCTAGAATAACGTCCTGGGGCCCTGGAGTGTATGATCTCATACTTATATAGGGACCATATGGGAATGCGATTACTACTCATTTCTCATGCTCCCATAATCTTGAGGGACTTGTCGATCTTCGGGTCGCGGTTCAGGGAGCTTGCTATAGTCAGGCTTTGCAGTGTCAGACATGGCAGCACACAAGGACAGAACACTTTCTTATACGCACAGTGCGAAAATGCTACGTCAAGCCATGCCCATTTGTGTACAGAGATTGCTGGGCTGCTACGGTTGAATTATGCTTTGCGACTCAAGGGGCATCTACGTAGCCCGCCCATCATTGAGCGGCGTGCCACACAGTTGTGAGGCCCTTTACAGAAGCCAACTCCAACTTCCTGAAAACAAGAGCTCAAATTGCCTCACAAGACCGAGAAGGCTTCTTTGAACAGGACTCGAGTGACTAGAGCACCATTACTAGTACTGGTACTATTACCCATCTATATTAACTATGGCAGACTGGGTTCTTTTTTGACGAGTTTCTGCTAAGCTACCATGATAGGGACCTATCGCAAAAAAGCGGTGTCCTTATCTTATCATTGCTACTTTTGTTAAACTTCGTACCAAGAACCCAGCAGATGCAACCCAATGGCTGCCAGCTGTGCTCGGCAATGGACTTCGAACCCAGGACGAAGGTCCTGACCATGTCCACTGGTGCCTGCATTGGGGTTTTGTTGTTTTGGGCTTAGCGAACTGGGCTCTTCTGTTCCAAGTTTAGGGTGTGATGTAGTGTTTTAGGGTTTCGATATTTCATATTCCGTCCATATGGCTTTCTGATCTGGTTTCTACGGATTGAATGTCCATTTCCTGGATTAGGGTGTAAGTGCAGATGTTTGAAGGTTGCGTTGTTTCCAAGATTCCGCAGCGATGCATTTTGTTGAATGGTGCGCCATGACAACAAACCATCTCATTTTGCCGGGTTTGGTTTGGCACCGGTAGCAAACTGCTCCAATTCTCCATGTTCCGGAAGCTAAATGGTCACGGCATGGTCGCCAGCTGCTTGGATATCCGCAGCTAGCATTTGCTTACGTTGACGCCAATCCGAAAAGTCACCTAGCCGCTACGGCACAGCATGAAGCTCCCTACTTTGTACTGTACATAGTAAACCATGCAGCCTGCAGAAATCTCACTGTTCAACCATGCGAGCACCTTCTACAGCAGTTTGAGTACATGTTCATATGATAGTCCCCATCTCCTTTATCCTTACGTTTATGGTAGTCCGTATGTGTGTGTGTGCGTGTGTAAACTATCTGTGTATATATATATACATATGTGGGTATATGAGCATACTTACATACATACATACATACATACATACATGCATGCATGCATGCATGCATGCATGCATGCATGCATAATTACATACATACATATATACATACATATCTATATAGATATACATACATACATACATACATACAGTATACACATATACACACATGCACAGATACATACCAACCCCAAACCCTGTTCAGTCTAAGTCCGCATATTCGGGTCTTTACGACGTAGTTCGGGTGCAGAGTTCCTTGTCCGTGGAGATAGCTACCAAAAGAACATGCTCCATGGTTCGGGGAACTCTCTTGCGTACGGCTTCGAGCTTGTTACATGGCATGACAGAAACGTTTTGCGCACAATTTACAATGAATCACAGCTACCACACCAACCTTTGCACCAGTCAAGATGGAAAAGATGCACAGAAGCTTCTGCAATGCCAGAAATTCTTCGCCCCGTTGCCGCCAGGAATTCGAGGATGTGTGAAGCCACAGGTAGGGCCTCACAGCTGACAATTGCTTTCACCACTCTTGATTCTTCTGCAGTGCTTCCACATGCTGGCATCCTACATGCTTACCACTGGTTCTGATGGCTAGACAGGCTAGACATACTTTGGTGGTACTCGCCGGGTGAGGGTAATTCTGCAAGGGTAGACGCAGAAGAACAGGTAATTGCAGCAGTTGTAGCCATCGTCGTCGCAGAGTCGTAGTAGTAATGGTAGTAGTAGCAGCAGAAGCAGTAGCAGAAGCAGTAGTAGTGGCAGCAGTAGCATAAGAAGTAGTAGTAGTAGTAGTAGCAGTTGTAGTAGTAGTAGTAGTAGTAGTAGTAGTAGTAATTGCAACTAATAGTACTAGTAATCGTCGTCGTCGTCGTCGCAGCAGCAGCAGCAGCAGCAGGAGCAGGAGCAGTAGCAGCTGGTGTTGTTGTTGTTGTTGTTGCGGTTGTGGTTGCTGTTGCTGCTGTTGTTGTTGCTGGTGTTGCTGTTGTTGTGGTCATACTACATGCTGCAGGCTCAGCATGGGACTCTTGCCACCTGGATTGCTTGACAAAGTCCGCTGGACTAGGGTCTTGCAGTTCAAGGGCCTCGCGGCAGTCTTACAATGTAAACATTTGTATCAGTGCAGAGAGCCAATGGTAGATCCGCCAACATCTACGAGCCCTCAACCAAAACTTCCTCACTGCTACCCCAAAGAAAGAAGAAGTTTACACATGCATGACATTTTAAATAACCAACAGCTTTGAACTACTAGAAGCAGCGCCCGACAGACCTTACCTTTGAATTGCAGCCCGGGGAGCCAACACGTCGTGCGCCGGAGAACTCCAGGAGTCGGGTGTGATTTCCTCAAAGGGATGTGATGTAGGGTTTAGGGTTTAGGGTTATTCAGAGACCCATGGTCCGTAGCAGGCTCTTCATCGATTTAGACTTTAGGGTCCGACCATTGCGGCCTTTTTTTGATGTCTCGATCAGGGTCCTACATGGGACACGAGCCAAAAAGTGGGAAACCGCAAGCCCAGAAGAAGCATAATGTAGCTGGAAACCCTAAACCCTGAACCAGAACAGTGATAAATGCAAAGTTCCAAGACAGGGGCCTTAATAATTGGAACAAGGTTTGGGTAGGCCAAAAACCCGACCTACCTCCTCGCACACATGACCTTTCAGAAAATGAAAAATCCAAAGGTATCTACAAAACCTTCAAGTTAAGACACCCTCGTGGAGCCGCTCCGATGAATGCCTCATAACACTCCAAACAAGGTA
Organism: Symbiodinium necroappetens; assembly: GCA_905231915.1. NCBI lineage: Eukaryota > Dinophyceae > Suessiales > Symbiodiniaceae > Symbiodinium > Symbiodinium necroappetens. Next base: position 21,763 of record CAJNJA010062141.1, read on the forward strand.
ATTGTTTCTGACTGTAAAGAATTCCAGAAGACATCTCAAATCCTCCTTTAAAGCCCTTCTGGAATCCCTGTAGAGCTGCCATAATACTTCAGCTGCGCAAACTCGACCAACACAAGGAACATTAAACTCATGATCGTGACTATTATACATATATGTGTGTATATATATATATTCTATATATATATATATATGGGACAAGTCGTGATACAATTCCACCCCAAAACCAAGACCCTCGGCCGCGCTCCTCCAAGAAGCGCTTGAGGGACTGAGATCCTTCTCCTGTCAATAACATAGGGGCCTTTTGTACCTTAGATAAGGGTTCCTCTACAGGGTTCTACAAGGGTTGCTATAAGGGTTTAATAACATAGGGGCCTTTTTTTACCTTAGATAAGGGTTCCTGTACGGGGTTCTACAAGGGTTGCTATAAGGGTTTAATAACATAGGGGCCTTTTTTTACCTTAGATAAGGGTTCCTGTACGGGGTTCTACAAGGGTTGCTATATGGGTTTAGTGTAGGGGCTGAAGTATTAGGATGCCTTTTCTGCTACAATCCCGATGGAGTAGTATCGGCAATTGTTCCCCCCTGCCAACAGATCCACTGGATATCGGATAGCTCAGAGTTGAAAGGGCCTGTTGTGGGGTTTAGCAGGGTTCTAGAAGGGTATGATACCCCAAGAGAGGTTAAAGATTAGCTACTCTACTATTTGCTAAGTCAAGGACTTGGATCCACCGAAGAGATACGACACTGGCATACAGGGGGTTCAGATATTAAAGGAACCATGACGGAGAACTGTAGGCACCCTATCTAGTAACCCCTGCAGAACCCTATTGGAGATAAACTACACAGGTGAAGGATACATGCGCAAGGCAACGGTTTACCCTGTTTACCTAGACCCCGACAAGTGAGTGTTTGCAGCAGGGGCCTAAACTCGGAACCCTTTGTTGAGCAGTGGCTGCAGCGCACGTTGTCCGTATCCCTACACCCCCTAAATCGTAACCCATCTTTGAGACCCTACTCATCAACCAGGGGTATGCGCGTTGCGCAGCAGGTACTTGCGACTGCCGGGTCGAAGCCCAGGTGGGGTTTAGGGAAGTTCAGGGTGCAAAGTGTCTTGGGATGGGGGAAACTGGGGATCGAGAGAAATGACCTCTCGCTCGCTAAGACGCCCTCCCTGCTCTGGCACACACACAAGGACTGCCCAGACTTTGACATCCGGCAGTTAAGCCCTTGGTCAAAGATCATGACACCGAGACTCTCGTTTGCCAGGATGAGGGGCCCTAAACCCAAAGCCCCTAAATCCCTGGCCCCTAAACCCTTAAACCCTAAACCCTGGCATAACACCCCTCAAACCTAGGGTTTGCCTGTTTCAACCCTCTCGCCTTTATGAAGAACGTCGCAGAGCCACGGCTCGATGGCGACGCAGGTCTCCTGCAAAAGGTTTTAGGGTTCATATACCATAATAGGGATTCAGGGTTTAGGGGGATTCATAGTATATGGGTAAAGGGCCCCTACTTTTAAGGGTCATGTCGTCCTTAAGGTCTCCTTCTTCCGGTCTTGTCTTGCGAGGATGACTGGCAAGGTCGGGGCTCTAAAGCTTAAGCAGATTTCTTGACGATGTGCAACATGTCGCTGATGTCATCCGTATTAAAACAAAGAGTATGGTTGCTTATTAAGCCCTAAATGCCAACCCACACCCGACGATGGTTGCTGTCAAAGCTGCCCTTTAACAACGATCTCCGTCTGCGCTTGCAAGCGACTGCTCTGTTGCTGACCCCTCCTAAGCCTGAAACCGCAGTTCTCATGTTCCTGCCTTTCTCTCACTCGCTCTTTATTTACTAGACCCTCTCACTCTTCGGAAATCTCCCCCATTCCTGTTTCCGCATCAACTGCATCCGTCAACTTGTACTGGAGAGCCTCTACAGCCCGTCACTTCTAAGTCCTTCGTGTAGTAGCTCCAAAGCGCAGGGGGCACGTGGTAAAACTCCTGAGATGTGAGCAAATGGCGGACGAGCCATGCTCTTCGCACCGGCCCGGAACCCATTCCCCCAAGAACCAAGCCCGACTATGCATCCCCTGAGTCATCTGCCTTACCCCTCCTCCTCCTACTACTACTACGACGACGACTTAGTAGGACTACGACGACGACGCCGACCACAACGACTACTGCGACTGCTACGACACTCCTACTCCTACTCCTACTACTACAGTACGACAACTACCACTTCTACAGCTACTACCAGTTACAGTACTACCACTGTGACTATACTACGGCGACGACTGCCACTACTACTAGCATCTTGGCCACGACAAAAGCCAATACAACAACCACGACAGCCACAACAACGAAGCACTGATGCTTTTGGACCATGAACTTGCGACCAGCCAAACCCTTTTTTCAACCCCTCTTTGCAAGCCCCCTGTGGCACTCCTTATGAAACATCATCACTCTAAACTCCAAATCCTTCTTGCATCCGAACTCCAACCCCCTGAAGCCTCAAACCTAAACCCTAATCCCTAAGCTCAAAAGCACTCCGTCTGAAACCCTCGGGCAAGATGCTTGCTGGCAGATGAATGGCGGTGGGTTCACGTCGAGGTGGGGCCTCTCCATCTCCAGGTCCGTGTGCATACCTTCGTGCTGAACATTGGGGTTGCAGGGTTTAAGGTTTCGTTAGAATTCGAATCAGGTTTGAGGGTAAGTCAGTTCTGAACACATATACATATATTTTTGTATTATGTATATATATATATGTGTGTGTGTGTGTGCGTGTGTTTGCTAGTAGGGACTATCAGAGGATATTAGTATATACTCGTTCTTGTAACCATCTATTCGGTTCTGTAAAAATGTGAAACGGGTTCTACAAGGGCCTAAACGGGTTGTAACAGGAGTTCTATAAACATTCCTGTAATATTTTTGGGGCTTAAGCGTTGAGACTTTTGGGGTTCGTGTGTGGCGTTTTTTGGTTTGGTGTTTTGGTGGGGCTCGGGGTTTGGGAAAGTAGGGTCTTTGTCATGTTTAGGCTTTAGTTTATAGGGGGTATGGATGCTTTGAAGGCCCTTAACTTCAGCCTCGAGCATTGCAGAGTTGGGTGTGGCCAAGGGCTCGGTCATGCTCCGGGTGGCAGACCCTTACACAGCCAAACCCTTTGCCTATCCCACAACCCATTCGACAGAACTTACACTGTGATTCACTCAGGCTGCTTTCCAGATCCTCCCACGTCTTGATTCCCTTCCACTTCGAAACCTGCCACGGGTGGCTGAAGCAGAAGGAAGCTTTAGGCACAGGCAAGTGGCGTCGCGAAGACAACCATAGATGGTCGCACATCTCCAGATAAATAGCTTAATTCTGCATACGAAGACCTAGAAGCAATGCAGCGGAGCCCGCTATAAGCAAGGGCCATGGAGTCTTTTCGGTGCTGGCTGTTCCGATTCTCTTCACATTGCAGCTCACAGGAGACGAGGGTACCAAGCGCCGAATACTATCATAAAGAGCTGCTGTTCCCTGCTGAACACCCCAAACTCTCAAAACGTAGACCGTAAAAATCTGAACCCTCAGTAAACCGAAACCCCCAAAGGCCGCGAGCCATGAAAACTCCTCTTTGCTCGACCCAACCGTCCAAATACTACACAACCACCAGCAGCTGTGAGTGCTTAGGGCTTTTTAAGGGTCAAACACAACTCGCAAGAGTAACTTGCAAACAAGGACAACAAAAGCGTTTCAGACGAGGGACCACGGTACTGCCACCGGCAACCACTTATGCCGGCATCACCGACCTACGGAGAAAACACCACTGCCACCGCTTGGCCACCACCGCCATCACAAACAAACACACAACTGCAGTCGAGAGACGATTGCCACCTCTGCCTTCCTACCCGAATCACCAAGACTACTGTGCTACTGCAGCGACAACCTTCTCCTCCTGCCGCTACTGCTACAGCTGCACCGACATGAACTCGCGACAAAACAACTAACAGCAACGGCAACACACAGCGACGACGACGACACCAACCACAGAAACAGCAGCAACACAGGTGTGCATAAGCGACACAGAGATGAATGGACGAGAACAACTCAAGACAGGACTTCAACACACCGCGGACCAGCTCGAACAAGAAACCCCCGATCCGTCCTTAGTGCTGCAAGACTATGTCAAAAGCAACCGGCCCCCAAAACCCCCCAAAAAAGAACCTCTTCCGCCTTAAACCCTAAACTTAAACCCTAAACCCTGAACCATACTACCCGAAACTCTAAGCACCTCCCCCGTCCCCCGCTGCGAAACTCTTATACAAGGAGCCCAGACCTGCTTGAAGCCTCGGATGGTGATGACCTGGGAGGGTTTAGGGTGTAGGGGTTTAGGGGTTTAGGGGTTTAGGGTGTAGGGTTTAGGCGTTTAGGGGTTTAGGGCTTGGGGTTTAGGGTGTAGGGTTTAGGGGTTTAGGGTTTTTGGTTCAGGGCTCCCTGAAGGGTACTGAGTATACAGCAAACCCCAGAAACTTGGAACATGGCTTTAGGATGATGAGTGCTGGGAGTCCCCAGAGTCCAAGTAGTCTTATGGTAGTTACTTTGTAGATACTTGGGCCCCAGAGGAAGATGTACTAGACTATAACTTGGAGCCTTTGGGTTCTGTCGGGGGTACCTGAGTCCCAGAGCTTAGCGTGGAATGTAGTACTGGTCTGTGGGAACCGTCTTCTCGTACTACAAGGCTCCGAGCAGAAAGAAGCTGCCACCATTTCGGGTCTATCTTGACCTCCCGGCCCCAAGATTCTGGTACTAGCTGGGACTCTTCGACCAAAACGCAGGCAGGTTCTGATGCACTTCAGGGTTTTAGGGTTTAGGGTTTAAGGTTTTGGGGTTTAGGGCATTTAGGCTTTTAGGATTTAGGGCATGCAGGGCCAAGGAATGCTCGGGGGCTTCGATGTTAGGAATGCCTCACTCGAGCTTGGGTTTTTTGTCCAAAGGCCCTTTTGCTGGTTTACGGTTTGGGGCTTCGGGGTTTGGTTTGAGTGCTTTTCTCTCCGGCCTTGCTAGGACGCACCTACGATGACCTTATCTACAGAAAAGGGGCTTGCTTGATTGAGCAAGGGTCATGGTTCAGACCCCTGCATTAGAGCTTCAACTGCTCAGAAAATCTTCATCGGTTGTTTACGCCCCAAACCCTAAGCCCTGAACTTTGGCTTAGGGCTTTACGCCCCAAGCTCCGAGAATTCAATCTCCCGGGCACGCACCCCCAAAAATTTAAGCAATAGACAAACCTTGCCGCGCCTTAGCTGGCCAAACTCCCGATTGTTTGGAAAAAGAGTCATACCAACGTTCTACAAACACCTTATGGACTGATAGATGTTGGAACGTTCAGCTAAACCCTAACATTCCTATCATGGCCCGACAACAGACCCCCAAACTCTATGCCCAAAAACACTTCATGTAGTGTAATTCACAATGACCGCGTCTCCGGAGACCCGTACAGTGCCGTACAGTAGCATGCAGAATCCTCTGTACAGAATAGGACATATAGGACGCAAGCGAAAACGGTGCACCACAGCACAGCGGGAGACGCCCGTCGCAAGGATCCTATATTTGCACCGTATTTGTAAATAATACGGCGCTGGAAGCCATGTTTCAGCTCACCCCCCGAGGCTACCTCAATCAATTCTCGTTGCACTGAATGCGAGCACCCTTAGTGTTAGCAGACTGCTTGTGGAATAAAGGCTCCTTTTTACTAACCCCTGAAGATGAGAAAAGCCTCACCTAGTCTGTATATCGCAGTCAGGCACCGCTGCTTTCCCTTAATCTTACTCCGACACCCCGGACCCCAAAGCACTCAACGCTACGTACTCTCTCGCTCTCTCGTTCTCTCTCGCTGTCCAAATTTTATTTGTTACCAGGACCAATGACAATACTCTAAACCCTATAACCTAAACCCCTTACCCCTAAACCCTGAAGCAACTTGAATTCAAGGGGCCAGGTCCGAAGACATGCTGGAAGGATGCAATGGGGCAACAGTGACTTGCTCCTCCTGTGCAGGGGGCTTCCTGGGTTTGGGGGGGATCTTAATGACGAGAACGGGGTTTTGGGGCTTTGAGGTGTGTCATACGACTAGCACAAAAGACACCGTAAGGACTAGTCTTCGCAAGTACTCAGGGACCTACACTAGGGCTGTGCGACTGAAGAGGGTTACCGCTTAGGGGTTTAGGGATCATGGGAACCCCGTGTGAGCAGGGCTTGCGCGTTGTGTACGACCCACTCGTACTAAGCTTCTTGTAGAAGCACTATAGAATCCATAATAGCAGTTAATAGCATTACTTGAAACGTTATTCGCTTTTTATTTTATGGGATGATTTCTACGACTTCTACGATTATCATTATATTTATCGCTTTTCAATTACTCACAAGGTCAACGCACAATTCTGTCATACTGGTCAGGAAGTCTCTCTGGCAACTTTCACCACCTGAACGATGCCCAAACAGGGTTTCCATCGTTCGAAATGAAGCTTGAGCTGAATATCACCTTCGTATTTGTGAAACACCGGATTAGATCTGGTCAGTTAGAGGTCGAATGGCATGGAAGAAGGCTTGGGGCTATTGGTGCATGTCAGGTTTCGGGCTTGTGGTTCAGGATAGCGTGAAGTCGCAGACAAAGCCTCGAAGGTCTTACAAGCATGTCGAGAGGCCCCTCACCGTCGATCGTGACAACATCGAGCGAAGGAGCTACTTGCAATGAGGAGCAAGCGAGGAGTAATCGAAGTCATACATCCACATGCAGTCTGGATTAGGGGCCTCTCCTTCGAAACCTATGAGCCCCATGATGACTCTACTCTATGATGCCATGCTGAAAGCGCGAAATGATCCATCGAAGTCGCGACCCCTTCAAAAGCCTAAATGGCTAAGCTTGATAAGCCATTCTACCACTGTACTCTCATTACTCTTGTTATAACCATTATCAATAAAGCTGTATCTTCAATGGTTTTTAAACTTATTAGCATTGTCACCATGATTACCACGATGAGCTGCCGCCTTCGACCTCGGTGACTCCAACTCGCCGTTGATCTCAAGGCAGAAGTCGTAGGACTCCACACCACCGTACTCCTTGTCAACATGTGGAGATGTACATATACGCGTTTGTATGTGTATGTATATATATATACATATGCATGTATATATATATGTACATGTATGTATGTATGTATGTATGTATGTAAGTATGTATGTAAGTATTCATGTCTGTATGTATGTACATACATATGTGTGTTCTATGCATCAAGTACTTCTTAGGGTTTAAAGCTTTGGAGCACCTTGTTACACCACGATTGTGGTGCTCGGGGTTTCGACACAGACACACACACACACACACTCGCGCAAGGCAGGCATGGATGAATACGTCCGAGATTGCTACAGTGACATGCCACAACAATGAGGCTTAAGCAGTCACGGCGGGCAAGTAAAGATGAACGAACAGTACTAATAAACAGTGATAAGGGCAAGCAAAGATAACGATAGGAGAAAGACTGCCTAAGTCCATCATCGCCGCATGTCTGCCAAAGCTATTCCCAAAGGGTTGCAGGTGTTGCTCGGGGTTTAGGGTCTAGGGCGTGCAGCTTGCTTGTTGTGCTTGGTGCCTTCGGTTTCGCTTGCAAGATATGACGGTTTATAATATATGCTGCTTGTTCATTTTTGTCTTGTGCATCGGGATTCGGGGATGTGGGCTTCGTTCTAGCCGAACCGTTGTGGCCACAGCATCTGAGAAGACAAGAATAAGCCATCAACCTGAAACTTTCCTGCCTGTGGCTTACGTCCTGTCCCACAGGCATCGCACAACCAGAAACCAAACGCCTGCACCCAAAGCCCTCTGCCATGACTATCTTCGGGACGATTGTGGGCAAAATTTGGCACCTGCATTTTTTGATATAGAGAGGGGGCGGCAAATCCAAACGGGCATGCCGACCGGAACTCCCAAATCCTACTTAGGCCGTGCATGCCTAAAGCTTCATGCTGCTTGAACATGCCTGAAACAACGGAAACGTAAAACATCAAAACCTCAAGACCCCATAACTTTAAACAACACAGCCCCAAAACCCCCCAAAACCTATCCCGTTCGTGCCCAAGTGTCCACGGGGCAGTCATGGGGTACATGCGGACGCGGAGACCACTTGCCATCTGGATGTGTGAGCCAAGGCTTGGGTGCATCCTTCTCCTCGGAGAAATTTCGTTCACATTTGAGGTAGAGCAAAACATGTGCGGATCCTTTGGAAGGTAGCGAGGGTTTCTAGCCTGGGGTTCAGGGTTTCGGTGCTCAGACTCTCCAGGCGAAGCGTGCGTCCATGGGTTATCAAGAATTCCTAAACAAACAGATAGGTAAGACCCCAAAACCCCTGAGATTCAAGGCCGTACCATAGATTCCCCGCTTCAAGACAGGAGCGCTTCAGGGAATTATAGAGTTCATGGGCCCAGCCACAGGGTCGACATTCAGCGCTCTGGGAGCGGCTCTAGCGCAGCGCACAAAAAAATCACGAAGACCCCCACAACACCTAAGGCCAGCAACACCAGCAGCAACAGCAAGATGAACACTAAGGTGGCCATTGCAGGATCCTCCAACATGGTTCTGTGCCTCGCCCAGAGCATATACCGAGTGCTCAAGTTGCTCCGAGTCAAACATCGCTTTCACCGGTGACGCTCGGGTGGCGCGCGGCCGTGTCGGCTAGGCGCACCAACGACACATCAGAAGACTCATGTGCAATGCCAAATTTTCCATCAGACCAACATGAGACAAGATAAAATGAAAAAAGGTATTTTACATGACCATACCATACAGTACAGTACAGTACAATACAATACGATACAAGCACAGTACAACACAGTACACACAGCACAACGCAATACGCTACAAGACAATGCACTACATTCATTATCATACTATATGATACTCCCTTACTCTAGTTTGCAAAAGTCTTGTAAAAATCTTGCATATCATGATATCTCATATAATGAAAAGAAAAGGCAGACATGCAGGCAAGGAGGTGAGCTCACAGGACCATGCAGGCTCTTTCTGAATCGGTGGTTTGCCTAGGGTACATGCACAGTGGACACTCCTCAGATGCAGCGGCTCAGGTCTTGTTGCCTCTCCCTAGCTAGCTAGGACTGCTTGGGTGTAGGGTTTAGGACTTAGGGTGTAAGTTTGGGGTTTAGGGCCTAGGCTTTAGGGCTTGTTAGGGGAAGGATCCTTAAACTCACCGAAAGCACCGGATCAAAACGCTCAAGTGTCTGCGGCTTTCATGCTGTTGTCCATCTTTCGGTGTTCCTGCCGGGAACTCAATGACGCTTGCGGCTTCTGACTCCTGAACCCTTGAGCTACAAGGTCAAAGGCATCTGGCTACCATGCCATCGCTAGCCGTCAGGCCAAGTGAAAGACTGATGTTGTTTTGCGAAGCTGCTGTAGCTCATGAAGCATTTGTGGCAGGCGGGCGCGGCGGTTCCGCGCACCCTTGCAACCGCTGAGCCCTACAGCCTGTGGACATCGAACGAAACACCCGTGACCTCACTTCCAAACCCATACTCCTTGCTCATTCACAGGTCAACGGTTAAGGTTTGGGCAGACTCTTGAACCCACGGCGGTATGGCGAGAAGCCCAGCCCCCCAGAACTGCAACATCCAACACCTCATGGGACCCGAAACCGCCCGAAATCTAGATCCCCCAAACCCAGAACCTTAAAACCGTAAAGCCCATGTGATCTAAGCCAAGATGCCAAAACAAAAGCAACAAAGGTTTAGGGGTTGGGAGTTCTTGTATGGTAGCTTGGCCACAAAGAATGCTTGCTTCACAAAACCTATAAAGTCACCTGCATAGCCTTGAGCGTTGCCTAGGCTCGTCGGCCGTGCCTCAAAGCCTGAAACCCGTATGAAAGCCATGTAGAACCGTTTGAAAGCCCTGCCTCAAACTCCCTAACCCTTAAGTTTAAGAAGCCCCCTAAACCACAAACCCTAAGTTTAAGAAGCCCCCTAAACCCTAAACCCTAAGTTTACAGAAGCCCCCTAAACCCCTAAACCCAATAATCTCCACTTCCACGCGCTCGCCTGCTTTGACCCAGGCTGCACTTTGTCGGCAACGGGGACTTTTGTGACTGTAAGCCCGAACGGCTCCGCGGGTTCAGAGTCTGGGCTAAGCAAAGCTTAGGATACAGGGTTGGAGTGTGAAGTTTAGGTGTGCGGCTACGGCTTAAGGGTGCAAATCTGGGGATGTTGGGACTTGTTTTGCACCTTGCGTTTGCGACTCACGGCGTTGAGGGTGCGAAGTTGGGTTGAACATCTCGAGTTTCTGACCCTGACTGTGACAATTACAACAGCAAACCTTAAACCCCAAACTCTATAAGCCCTAGACCCCACTAGACTCCAAATCCCAAACCCTAAACCTCGCGACCTCGAGGGTGTCTTTTCAGAGTACGTAAACTCGGACGGAATGTTTACCAAAAAAGGGTGCTAAGTACCTATATTCGGTATACTGACACAAAACATACCATAAATTTCTTCAATTAACGAAATACCTCACCTTGCACGATGCAGGCAAATCGGACCAACCCCATTTGGGAAAGTGCAGCCCCTGAGAAGACATAGGGTAGGCTTCGGCAACAATTAGGGTTTAGGGTTTAGGGTTTAGGGGTTTAGGGTTTAGGGTTTAGGGGTTTAGGGGTTTACAAGACGACAATACAAAATAGATGGCCATAATCACTCGAATATGGTGTCTAAGAGAGATTCTATGGCGAAGTATCGTGCTACATTCATAGGGAACTCTACCAGGAAATAACATAAGGAACTCGTCCTCTGTTGGCAACGTGGATCGGCCCGGGAGCAAGGAGGGTTGGGGGTTAAGGGACTGTATCACCTACCAAGCTACACCTTACATGGCACAACGCCTCAAAGTCTTTTCCCAGGACAGAAATGAAAGTCCGTGGTGGTTTCGGGTTTACGTTCTGATGTCTAATATCAGGGGCATCTACAAGAAAGCCGCAGAAGAAATTGGAACACCGATAGAATCCTGCCCTTCGAAAGAACCCGGAATGCCCCTCCCCCCCCTCTCCTCCCTCTGCTACCTCGGGGCTTACAGTTTGCAGCCCGAAGGCTCCGAATCACTCGCATATGCCTCAGGTGTTTTGGGGCCCAAGCACCAGCGGTTTAAGAGTATAGGGATATGTAACACAGCTCCTTTGAGCCTCAGGACCTGGTGGTCCCTACTGTATCTTAAGCTTTCATCAGTTTTTTCCGGGAGGCTGCGCCTCCCAAACCCTAAAGCTCGTAAGACCTCAACAAGCCAAAAAGACTCCCCCTGAAGTCCCGAAAAGCAAAGCTGCGCCTTCTGCAAACGGCTTCGGAATTCGTCGCCCCTCCCCCTAACTTTGAGCCCGTGCGATGAGGCCATGTATCTGGGGGCCAGGGTTGCTTAGGAAACTCGGAATAGGGTTTAGGGCTTAGGGGTTTAGGGTTTAGGGGTTTAGAGTTTAGGGTTTCTTTTGCCTCCCACCTGGCTAGGTTTAGGGGTTTAGGCTTTCGGTTCTTCTCGGGTAAATCCTAAGCCCGAACCCTAAACCCTAAAACCCTAAACCCGAGCCTGCACCCGAAGGAATCGGCGCTTCAAAAGGAAATCAGGCCCTGCCATACACCCCCGGAGTTTCCGTCTTGCAGGGTTGTGGGTGGGCCTATTTTTTTCAGGGTTTAGGGTTTATAGGGGCTTCGACTTAGGGTTGACGGTTTAAGGTCAGGGGTTCAGGGTGGGTTTAGGGTTTAGGGTTTGGGGTTTGGGTCTAGGGTTTGGGTTTTGGGTTCAGGGTGCGTTTAGGGTTTGGGGTTTAGGGTTTAGGCTGTATGGGTTTGGGGTGTAAGGTTCGGGTACAGGGTCCTGACGGCAAACCTTCGTCTTCAGAACTTCCCTCAGCGCATGCTTGGTCATTCCTAGCATCTGATGCGGACTTCCATTGCACCCAGGGACAAAAACCTACAGAAGCCTGAACCCCAAACCCCATCTTCCTAGAGAGGAAGGGAAGGCCTTTTAACACCCTGCATCCCTGAACCCCGTCCGTCCCCGAGCCCGAAAAGCCCCCTAAACCCTTTGTCCCTAAACCCCAAACCCTAAAAGCCCCCTAAACCCTTTGTCCCTCAACCATCCTAAACTTCTGAAAACACGAATCTGCAGCTTTTTGCAGCCACATCCGAGAGCCCATCTCTGCGATGCCTTCTTGGGGGAACGGGCTCCTTCCCCTTCTTTTCAGGCCAAGGGCTTCGGGGCTCTAGGGGGTTTTTATGTGTTTCTATGGGGTTTGTGGCTTGGGGTTAAGGGCTTTTTTTTGTGGGGTTTAGGGTTCAGCTATGAGTTTTAATCAGGATGTAGGGTTTATAGTCGGTTTGGGTTTAGGGAGGATTTAAATGTCTGAGGCAGCTTAGGGTTCACGGTTTCGTGGCTGGGGGAACTTCGTCTTTTGCTCGTCAGCGCCTTAGAGTTGAAGGTGGATGGGTTTGGGCTAAAACCGCTTGAAGTAATCGCTTACCTAGGAATTGGGGCTGGGGCGCTGCGCCGCACAATGACCGTGCCTAGGACTTGTGTGTGTGTGTGTGTCTGTGTGTCTGTGTGTCTGTGTGTCCGTGTGTGTGTGTGTGTGTCTGTGTGTCTGTGTGTCCGTGTGTGTGTGTGTGTGTTTGTGTGTGTGTGTGTGGAGAGGCTTAGGTCTGTCCGTCCGTCCGTCCGTCTGTCTAGGCCTCTGGTTTAGGAGATGAGTTGCGGATGAAATGTCTTGAGTCATGCCTCCGCAAGGTCAAACTGCCTTCAAGGGATGCAACTCATGTCAAAAAGTACCCTGCTTGAGCTCATCTGAATTCCAAACCTGACTGAGCATAGACCGCCTTGCCCATTACTTCCCCGCAAGTAAGTAAGTCGCCACTTTCTGCTGACAGGACGGGGGCTACAGTTCTGCATCCCAAGTGTGGAGCTTCTGGGAAGCACACAGTCTTTTGTTATATAACGTGTATATGCAGAAAGAAATAAACATCATATATATATATACATACATATATATGTATATCTCTACACTATGATTGTATTGAAGTGTCTCACACAGTTGTTTTGTATATGTTCGATCATGTGCGATCTTATTTCAACCACTGTGACGGGGCCTCTTGTCCGGGTTTCACCTGCCGTCGACCTTAGGGCTGAAGTGCTATGTGATGCTCTGTGATGCTCTTTGGGGTTTAGGGTTTAGGGTTTAGGGTGGCGAGGTACAAGAATACAAAGCCGTCATGATCATCTTTGATCACCACTACCACGAGTATCATAGCTAGTTGCTATTCTTGTGATTGTTCCTCTTGCACACCTATGCTCATGATGGCGATCACTGGAGGGTTTGCTATTGAAGAGTCCTCGGTCTTTCCGAAGCCCTCTCTAGCGGATGTGTTATGCTCGACGTTGATGGGCATGCTTGAGCGAGCAGCTCACTTCTTGTTCTTCTTCTTTCGCTTCTTTTTGGCGTCCTGAAGGAGAACTGTCTGATCCCCTCCACAGTCCTTAAACCCTAAACCCTAAACTCCAAAGTTTCTCAACCCCAAACCCTAAACCCCCACAGTCGTGCAAAGCTAGTGGGCTTGGGCTTCGAGGCCCCGGGCTTCGTGTGGTTACTGGTTCCGGGTATTTAAGAAGTTCGGGGATTAGGGTTCAAAAGTTTAGGGCCAAGTTTAGGGAGTTCGTGAAATTTGGTACTGAGAGCGTAGGACTTGTCCAAGATCACGGAAGACAGTCGCAATCAGCCGTCGGCAGGGGTACCAGGTCCCTGGCCAGCTCTAAAAGCCCACGTCCTAAAACACACCCTGGATCCTATTGGCAATCTCGCCGTTCCGATCACGAAGGAAAGCTCCGTGAGGTGATTGCCCGTCCGCCTCCCGAGAAAATGTGGCAACTAGACCCACCCGAACGTACAACGCGCGTCTTTTGTCGTACCCCTCCTCGTGGCAACGCGATGGCTGTGCTCATGGCATGTGCGAAAACCCGTCATCTTTGCAAAGATAACTTCGTCTCGGGTGCAATGTTGGCTAACTACCTTTTGGGAACTGTACTATGACATGGAAGCTGCAATTCCGGGATGCTACCTTGACGGATTCGCAGCATCCTCGCTGAAAGTGATTTGACTGAATGCCTTCAGAAATTGATGTCCCAAGCGCTAAACCCTTTTTTGCATCCAGGACTCTGTTTAGCGCTGAACCCTAAAACCTATAAGCCCTGAGACGAGCCCAGACATGGTGTGGGAGTAGCAGACGCTCTCGTCTCCCTCCCTTGGTCTGAGTCGCCGAAGTCTATTCCAGCCGTGTGCAACAATGCGGGTAGTTCTCTGAATTAGGGGGACCTCCCTTTAGGGTCTTTTTTGCAAGGGTGCCGTACATTTGGGACCCAAAAGGACCCTAATTCAGAGAACTACCCATTTGAAAAAAGGTAGGCCTCATCCTGCAGCGCAAACCCATCTTCGGCCCCGGCCAGCAGAAGCAGGCTCGAGCTTCTTTCAAAAAGGCTGTGGGTTGTCTTTCATATCCATGAGTAGTAAGTAGTAGTATCAGCTCAGGGTCTCCATATAACCTACTGTGACATATCACTCCACTACAATAGTCTTTGAGTATGACCTTTCACTATACTAGAGTATACCTCGAAACCAGCTCTCGGTCTTCTAAGTGCTGGCCCCAACGGCCTTCGAAGAAGTGCCAACAGAGGATCGGCGCGAGTGTTAAGGGGAGCCAAGGGCCTACGGGTGGGGTGAAGGTGGGGGGCTGATCCCCCAAAGCAATCCTAAACCCTAAACCCTAACTAAATCGTAATCCTGAACCCTGAACACTGATCCAATGCTGGGATCCCTACTCCTAACTACTACCTGCATCCTACCCCTATAGGCCCCAGAGAAGGGCATCTTCCGGAGGCAGGCACTAGGCCGAAAGTCTGTGCCCGTCGCCAGGCATAGGGTAGATGCTCTAGCACAATACACTATATGAGTGCAGCCTATGGTTATACCTTCAAACCGCACCCGGCACGCTAACAGTGAGCACAATCAGGGGCACAATGAACTGCACCAGGAATTACACGAATTTGCAGCCAAGATTTGAAGATGTGTCTCGACATCTATCCTTACAGAATGATCATACTCTTGAAATTGGTTCTGCTCGGCGCGGTATCCCCGAAGCAACCAATAGCATCCATAGGCCTGCACGCGGGAAACATGTAGACTAAAAAACTGAATCCATCTCAGCAGGATGCATGCTGATCAGGTTTGCCTTGATTTGCCTGAGATTGGCTCTGCTCGGTGTGGTATCCCTAGCCTGCTGCCGCCATTCCAGCACGACCACTTGAAAATCCAGTCCCTGGGCAGTTTGGACACAGTGCTGGGCCGTTTGTGCAGCTCTGTGTTGAGGGGCGTTTCTGTGCGGCTTTGTTGAAGCTCCCTGCTGGCGGAGCAGACGCCGTCCGCATCCGGCAACTGTTGACTTGGTTTCGATTCTTCCCACTGCCTCACGTGAACTTTTTGAGTTTGAGTACATTTTTCCTTGTGTTTTTTCCTTTGTGCTCTGTTCTTGGAAATAGGAACAAACATTGTGCTACTTCTGGTGCAAGATTTTGTGCTAAACCGTAAACCCTAAAACTTATGTTTTTACCTTAAACCGTAAACCCTAAACTCTTTTTTACCCTAAGCCGCAAACCCTAAACCCTAAACCGAGAAGCTTGAAGGAGTCGACATCGGGAGAACTTTGGGGTTTAGCCTAACTAGGCCCTTTAGGGTTGGGGTGTTTAAAGCTAAACCCTAAACCCATAAATAGGCCACGGTCTGAGGAGTCCTCCGTCTCTTCGGCCTTTTCACCGGTCTTCTCCTCACCCTGGCGGCAGTAGCCAGGATTCAAAGACCAGAATGACTCGACGTCGCGGGTTTCGGGTTTAGGGTTCAGGGCTTTGGAGAGGTTGATAATCAAGCCGTGGGAATGATTTAGAGTTGCTGTCAGATGTGCAAAATATTGCAGGCACATGCCGGATGCCTCCGGACACCCCAGAAGATGTGGCATCACGGAGCGGACTCAAAACGACTCACCCTTGGTTCTAAGCACCTAAGCAAAGCCAGTCCACCTCAAACACATCCCAAACCCTTAACCCTTCCGGCATACATAAAATCGATCTCGGATGATGAATCACTCGCCCCAATTTGTACACACCCCTAATAATGACAACACTTCGCGGGAAATGCCCCGAAAATCATCGCCGCCTTTCAAATATCATGTTGAACTGTGGGTTCAGGAGCAAGAGGAAGAGCCGGAGCAAGAGCAAGAGCCGCAGTGGCAGCAGCAGCAACAACAAGAGCCGGAGCAGGATTAAGAGACAAATCACCGCGAGTCAAAAAATCCACCGTAATGATCAAACACGTTTCCAGGACCATTAGGGGGAAGGGATTAAAGCAACTAGCTCCAGCAAGGAACGGGCACACAAATATTCAGACACCGACAACCCTGGCTGGACCGTATGCGCTGAAATCCGCAAGCCTCACTGAAGGAACAAACTTGCTAACACTGGCTAACTGTGTGCTACAACTCCTTCAATCGCCAACATACCCAAAACATCCTCACACACGCTCTACTGCTGATCCACCGGACAACCAGTTACCTCTAAGGCCCTCTTGTCGCAGTGTTGGTTCGCAGGTCTAGCGAATCCAACACCAATCGATTGATATTGTTGTGCTTGGCCGGTCCCGACTGTTTTCCTTAAGCGCCTCACAGCGATCACACTCCTCCCCTAAAATCCTAACCTTCTAGTACTATTGGGGCTTCATTATTTCAATACGCCTTATGGGCCGAAGATAGTTGAAGGATACCCTAAATAGGAAGACTCTGGCCATACGGACCACGAAATAAGACACTTGAGGCACTCCCAATTTCCAACAGATCATTTTAATTCTACTTCTTCCGCCTTTTAAAATCCTGTCTACAAAGTCTATATGTACCTCCCAAAGCCCCATCAGATCCTTACGGAGTGGTACATCAAAAACCTTTATACAAACCTCCACAAACATCCGTGTTTTCATGTTCGAAACCTTCCAGATCTCCCTTTGCGCGAACGCAACGGCTCTGAGGCGCCTTCTCCTCTTCCTTTGAGGGCTCCTCGGCCTTCCATGTACCCAAAATATAGGGTTCCTTTAAAGGGGCTCCTTTAAGGGTTCCATAAGGGGTAACATAGGGGCATAGGGGTTTAGGGATATTCCACCAATCACCGGCGGAGGTTCAGGTAAGAGCTTTAGTACTTAGAATACGGTTCGGGATATAGCCCACGATAGTTGCACAAGGGACAGTCATGTGAGTCTACCATAAATCCGCCGAGTCGTCCAGGCGTCTAGTCGTCCAGGTGTCTAGATTTAGTATCCACCCATCCTCTCAATTTTCCTTCTCGGACATTTTGTGGTGGTGGCGAATTGTGGACAGGCGTTATTGGGTTTTTGCCATTTATTAGGTCAATTTAAGTCACCAATCTCGGCCACAATTCTGACAGATAACCAGATTCCCTATCAGACCGCCCAAGTGGACCCAAAAGTCAGCTAGGGTTTACAGGGTATAGAAGCAAAAGGGGGTATGCAAGGACGCTAGTGGAATGCGACCCTAACAAAAAAAGTTGATAACTCCAAAATGAGTTCGGGGGCATTCTTGCTCAGCGGGGTCCAGCACTCCTTTGGCTCCTTCGCTCCCACGGGCACGCTTGCATTTCCTAAACCCTGTAATCTCTAACCCTTAAGCCCTGCAAGGGAGGGCGCAGCCCAAAAGGGACCTCAGCTCCTTGCAGCAAACTTACTAGGGCCCCAGAAAAGCAGATAAGCACAATTTAGGATAGGAACATCCCATAATCAACCCCCCTGTAAATAAAGCCCAATAATGTGGGGATATCCCAAAAAAAAGGCTTATGCCTATGCTTTTGTCCCTAATATACTGATCTTGGAATGAGCATGCAGGATCCTCGGCTGTAATATTCAAGGGACACGTACATAAGCAGTTCTGATCCCCTGAATATCATTTGACGGTCCGGATCTCATTACAAGAACACTGAAAAGGCTGTCCCTAGCACTAGATTGAATATGCGTTCCCACATACTATAGGCGCCTTAATCATTGGAGCAGTGTTTTGGAGTATGTTATAGTCCAACTATACGAAGGAGCCCGAAGTAATATTGTTGGTAATGCCTTGGGCTTCTGTTTTATCACAATGCCACCGTCGGAGTCCAGAAATCCACAGCCCAACCCCGAAGTATGGGAGGGCCCTGGGCTCAAACATGCTAAGTCTACCAGCATCTTGGACCAAGTGAAGCGTAAGGTTTGAGGGTTTAGGGGTTAGGGTGTAGGGCTTAGGGGTTTAGGGCTTAGGACTAGCACTCAGGAGGCAGCACCTTTTCAGCTTCGGCGGCCTCCTTCTCCTTTGCCTCGCCCCATGTCATGTGACAGTTGTCACCTAAAATATTCGGGCCTTATTTAGGGGCCTGAACAACTACAACACGGTTCTGGGGTATAGTATAGCTCTTGAGCTGCTTTACTTAAATAGGGGCTGTAAGGATGAACATGTTCAACCCCTTAACTATCCAGGCACGACACAAGAGAGCCGCGGCAGGTTAGTGTTGCACTCCCGCGGCCGTTCGAGCTGGACTTTCAGGCTTTCGGTTTCGGGTTCGTGCATATTTTTAGGTTTTGGCTTTTTGTTTGAGCTCCTTTTTGCCTCTGCCCCATCCTGTAGTGCGAGCTGCGGTGGGTTAGGGTTTAGGGCTAGGGTTTCTACATATTCAGGGTTTGCTGTAGGGTTTAGGCTATTTGTACGGGCATTTAAGCTTGGGGGGAATCCTTCGCAGCGCATTCTTCACGGGAAAGCACCACACCGCAACGAGTCCCAATCAATACCAAGAAAACCTCGATGAGGATGACTCACCATGATATTAAGATATTAATGATGACGATTGTTGGTGCTGATGGTGCTACAGCAAAGCAGTATGAGCACAACCATACGGCGAACAATGCCTCCTTCTCCTTCTCCTTGCTCTTCTTCTTGCCTGCACAGCAGGACAGCACTCCACTCTTCGGATTTCGGCTGGGTCTTGGCGTGCAGGCTGTTGGCGCCGTGCAAAAGCTTCTGACATACCTGTAAAGAGCTGGAGATGAGGGAACCCGAAACCAGCCAAAGGCATACCGCAACACCTTCACCTAAAGCTGAAGCAACGAAGGACGAGACCTAAAGGTGTGTAGACTCACACCAGTCTTCTGGCACTTTTCCCACATGGCATAACTTATCAAGAGTTTAGGGCGTTTAGCGGGTTGGTTCAGGTCGGCAGCAGCTCTTGGCTTCCTTTGGACTCTCGCAACTCAGACAACGCAACCTCGCTTTTAGGGATATTGTCGGACTCCTTAATCAACAGCCCTAACCCGAAACCCTGTGCTCTGAAAAACTTCCAGAACCGAATAAACACTAAATTTTAGCGCCAGGCGGAGTATCAAACCGGAATTCTCGACACTTCAATCTACCATAGAGGCCTTGACCAGCAAACTCAAAAGTTGACCAGGCCCATGGATGACATATGACCACAACACGCCAACCCCGTGCCTTCCGACCAGAGCCGGAAGGCACATTGAAGAGAATGTCAATGTCGCCATGACTGTGTACAGTTCAGGGTTCAGGGGTATGGAGCTTCACACTCGTCAATGCCAACCTCGCGCAATCAAACTTTTGAAAGTCTCTCATACACTCTAAACCCTAAAGCCTTAACCCTAAACTCTAAAGCATAAGCTTCCACACACTCCACCAACCTTACTCCCTGAACGTCTGACTCCCCCACTCTCAGAGAAGAACCCACCACACGAACTCCGACACCCCTAAACCCTTATCAAACCCTTAGTCCCCAACAAAAAAGCGACGTCAAAGCCTAGCTACGGGAACCCCTAAGACATGCTGCTAATGAAGCTCAATGGTTTAGCTTGTATTAGTCTTGTATTAGTCTCGGTTCTAGGGTTAACCCTACACCTAAATCGTAAACCCTAAACATC
The DNA here is from genome assembly GCA_905231915.1 of Symbiodinium necroappetens. Classification (NCBI taxonomy): domain Eukaryota; class Dinophyceae; order Suessiales; family Symbiodiniaceae; genus Symbiodinium; species Symbiodinium necroappetens. The sequence continues at coordinate 41,818 of CAJNJA010062141.1, forward strand.
TCTAAACCCTAAACCCCAAGCCCTAAACCCCTAAACCCTAAACCCCTAAACCCTAAACCCTAAACCCCCCCCCAAAACCCTATCCCCTAAAACTCGGAACTCGAAAGGGACTGCTGGCCTTTACTGGCCTCCTGCTTCTCCAGGCCCGCTCGGAGCCTTGGCGTATTTTAGGCACCCGCCCCGCTCAGGGCCTTGGGATTATGGGTTTAAGGAAGGATTAGGAATGATTAGGGTTTAGTGTCATTTAGGGCTTAAGAGGTTTAGGGGTTAGGGTTTAGGATGGTTTACGGCTTAGGGTTTAAGTTGTTTTTAGGGGTTCGGGTTTAGGGGGTTGGGTGTTTAGGGGTACAGTTAGGGTTGAGGAAGGTTTTGGGTTTGGGGTGAGGATTTAGGATGGTTTCGACTCTCACTCTCGCACAAGGCAGGCAAGGCTCAAGCATGATGACTCCACGCATGCAAGGGTTGCACCGAAACCACTGGGATGGTTTAGGGTTTAGGGGTTTCGCCAGTCGTAGATACTGTAGGGTTGAGGGCTTGCAGCAGCAACAAAGAAGAAGAAACCACGTGAGCATCAAATTGTGCATGCCCCGCACCAACTAACAGATGAGCTTCTGTGTGTTTAAGTGTGCATATGTCTTTATGTATATACGTATATATATATATATTCGTACATCTCTCTCTGACACATACACACACATATCATATATGTATATATATATACATGTGCATACATACGTACATACAAATACATACATAGATACATAGGGAAAGAGGCGAATGTTTGGGGGGATGGGATGTTTGGGAGATTGTTTCTGCCGCCTGGGCCGCCAGGCGAGGTCAGGCGAAGAGCTGCAAGGATTGACAGACATTGGGTTTGGGGTTTAGGGTTTAGGGAGACATTAAGATCCAAAGCCCTAAACCCTAAAGCCGATGTCATCGGTTTTCGGTGGGGCTTAGGGTTTAGGGGTGATCTCTAGACTCTAAACTCGAACCCTAAGCCCTAAACTGCAGGAGGTTTGGGCTCGGGACTTTCAAAGGTTCATATCTGACAGAGCCGAACGGAGAAGACCTCCACTGTAGGGGCCTTCTTCATTGGCGTGGGTAGGGTTTTAGAGCCAGTTATGAATAGTGTTAGTCTAATCTATAGGGGACGATAGCAGCCACCGCCTGGCGGCATTATTCTGAGTTTTTTCTGGTTATGATGATTATTAGAAACGATCATTGCTAGTAGTAGTCGTCGTCGTCATAGCAATGTTAGGTATCAATATCACTATTATTGCTGGTGCTGCTGCGTCTTCTTCTTCGTCCGGCCCGTGTATTGCATGCTTCGTAGGACGGTGCCATGGCTTGCAGTGCTGCGTATCAAGCCGTAAAGGAACCAAAAGCACATTCCAGTGCCTGTGCCTGCTAAGCAGCTAAACCCTAAATCCCAAAGCCCTAAAAGCCCAAATCCGTAAACCCTAAAACCACCCTAAAACCCTAAACCCTCGCACGAGCATCGGTTTCAGCAGATGGACTGTAGCATGCTTCAAGCCTGTAGGCTAAGCGTGACAGCAAAGCACCAGAAATCCGAACAGCTCGAAACCGGAGCCAGAATGTCTGACTCACCCACAACCCCCTCATCTTGACACTTGCTCGCTCATAATATGTGACTAGAGAGTGCAAGCCCTTCGCCAATGGCTTTTTCAACGACCTTCATCCCAGCTCTCTGCTACTTGCAGTCGAGGGGCGTCTTCCTCATGTCGTATGCATCCTCCTTGTCTGCATAGTACTTCTCCTCTATGTCTTGAATTTCGAAGCCCAAGGTCTCCGAATACAGGGAGAAGGCTGCTCTGTTGGTATAGCGGACCTGGACGAAATCATCCAACGCGGGGACAGCTGTTGACTTTGCATCAGGTTACAAGCGGGCTAGACGTCATGTGCGTACGCTGTGGTGAGGCGATAGGCTTGGGATCGTGTATAATGCAATATGGGGGCCTTATGGCTGGAATGAGAGGGACTGGCATTCGCAACTATTCACGCGCCTATGTTGCAGGATTACTCTGCCATAGGACTCTAACTCGTATGACCCCAGGAACACGATGATGCTAAAGCCTATCCCGACGGTTTATTCCCTGAAGTCTTTAGGGTGTCGAATTTAGAAGCACCAACCAATACAACAAGAATATGCGACATTATTTCACATACATATATATAAACAAATAAACAAATAAATAAATAAATATATATATATATAGATATGTACTACTATATACATATACACATGTGCATGAATGGTTATTAATATAGTTGGTAGCCAGATCTCGATAGATCGATAGATAGTTAGATAGATAGATAGATAGATAGATGGATAGATGGTTAGATAGCAGGATAGACCGATAGATAGATAGATAGATAGATAGATCGATCGATAGGTAGATAGATCAAGCTGCTTGGAATCGCAAGCTTTCCCTTTGGCTCATGAGACGAAGAGGGCTTCGGCCCAAAGTCGACTCTACGACGTTCGAACGTCGACGATGTCGACGGTTCGGGCTTAGGTCTTCAGGGGTTTAGGGGTTCAGGGTTTAGGGTTCAGGGTCTAGGCTCAAGGTTGCGCCAAGATTTTTTTTAATACAGGGCAAAAAAGGACTTAGCATCATGAGCCGTCAATACAGGACTCTCTGAGTTCAGAAGCCTGAAACAGTTCAACCTAACGTCAGATTTCGATTGGTGCGAGGATTCCATATAATTTTGATTTGGGCTACACGACAAATAGTTACAATTTTTTCCGGCATACATTTGTTCGCTAGCCGGGCTCCCGCACCTGATTACTGACAGGCTTCAAGGGCCCATTGCAAGATATTGCGCGGCTTGTGGATGAGGCCTGCCTATCCCTTACTAATCCTCTTATGCGGGGAGACACCGTAAATGCCCCAAGGCTGGACATCTCGTTGCCTGAGAGCCACCGAATTGCACGTCATGGCAATTCATACATGCCCATGGGCTCCGGCAAAGGTTTGTTGCTCGTTTGCCACTGACAACTGGACTCTGTACCCAGAAACCCTATAGCAAACCATAAAAAGTTGGAAACCGGATTAAGGACAAGTCGTGCTGGGGTTCCCTATACACTACTCTTAAGGCTGGAGGCTATTGGGTTTCCAACTTTTCGGCTTCGACTGTAAACCCTAAATTGCAGTAGGCGAACTCCCGAGCCACCCGAGGCCGAGGCATGAAGGGACACGAACTCTGCGTTAAAGCACTGCTCCATGGTGGCTATGGAGGCCCTGCGCAGAGGTGGATTGTGTTGGGGTGGTTCGTTGCTGCTTGGAACATCCACTGCAATCCTGGGTTGTGACCCTGGGTTGAGGGCCTTCGAATGAACTTAGGCAGGCTCCCTCCGCTTGGAAAACGCTAAGGCTGCAGAGCTGTAGGGTTAAGGGTTTTAGAGTAGGGCTTTTGGGATTTAGGGTTGTGGTACTAGGATTGAGGGATTTTTGGTTTAGCTTAGAAAAACAGCCCTGCCTTGAATCCACGTCACGCCCACAAACCAAAAAGAATCGATTTCAACAGAGAGCCATGCTAACCGCATCAGGCCTCAAAACATTGAAACCGAAAATCCTGACATTCCAAGACTTCAAAGCAGGTTCCCTGGTCTTTGATGCCACACTTATACAGATGTATGGTCCACTGTAAGCGTTGCAGCGCTGCCTCATTAGGGCTGTGGCAATCCCAAGTCGGCGGTAGCCTTGGCTGTTGGGCGTGGGGGGTTCACGTGCTCAGGGTTGAGGATTCTTACACTCGGACACTCCAGGCGAGGCGTGCGGTTCGCGGTCTGCTTGAGTGAGACATGCTGTTGATTTGGAGATTACGGCCACAGGGAAAACACTCAACCATAAGTCTACAACCTGCTAAAACATAGGGTCTTCTCTCCCTGACCCAGTGTCATCAACGGTAAACAATACTTATGGATCTCAGGCACTACCATCGCATTTGCAGTGTTTAGGGTTTAAGTAGAGCTTAGGAATCATGGTTCTAGGGTTTCGAGTCCGGGATTCTCTCAAGAGAACCGCTGGTGTCCAAGAGCCAATTGCATATCAGCTCACTCAGTAAGCTGTTGTCGGGATGAGCTGTTCCAGAGCACAACTACAAAACATGCTGCACAGTCCACAGTTCAGCCCTGGCTATATCCGCTGATGCATGCACGCAAGTACTCACATATTGCAACAGAGCAAAGCGAAGCGATAATGCATGAACTAGAAGGCTGCCGGTTGCAGTCTTTCCGCCTCCCTTTGCCCTTGATCCATCAGCCCCTAACCTAGGCTCTAGGAGACCCCTGATAGAGACCCCGATTATATTCTGAATGTCGGTAAAAAAGAAACCCTATAAAAACCTGAGCAAGTCCTCAACCCGAAGCACCACATTTAGACCCTGGCTTCGCATGACCGCGAGGGAGGTGATGTGGCCGTGGACTTCATCCGTGTCCTTTGGGTTTAGGGTTTTAGGATTTAATTCTGGCGTACCGTCTAAGGTTTAGGTGCTTCTGTTGACTTGGCGAGTACAGTATTGGACTGAGGTGTTTAGATTCGGGGTTACCTCTCCATGGCTGTGATTACAACGACTACAAGTAGAAGTCAACGGTGAGTGCGGTAATTTGCGCTACGAAAGGGGCTTTGCTTTTGCAAACATCTGGGTCTCTGTGCACTAGAGTTTTGTGCTACTTTCACGCTTGGTGCAATAAATATATCTTCCTTCATCCTCCGCAACCTGTGCTCGAGCATTCCCTGACGCCTTGGTATGCACTTAGCCCTTAAACCGGAAAGATCTTCCTCTCTCTCTCTCTCTCTCACAGGTACTCGAAGTGATCTTCCTAAACCCTAAATCCTAAACCCAACAGTTTTGGGTTCGGGTTTTGCAAACCCGCCCGAAAAGCCTGGAAACTCAGAACCTGCTTTGCCTCCTCCATCTTGGCAAGGACGTAGCCAACGATTCGGTTCTGGCTATCCACCTTAGGAGTTGGGGATTCGAGTGCTCATCGAACGAGGGTTGCTAGGGGTGATAGGGTTTTGAGTCTGCTGTCCTTGGTTTCTTTTGTTGAAGCTGCTTTAGTGTTGGAGCCGTGTTCTTCGCTAGCAGGCCAGGCTTATCTTCCCATCACTCGTCGACAGCGTCGCAGTCACTAGCATCAGCATGACCGTTAAGATCAGAAATTGGCATCAATGCCAGCGGCAATGCTCGCCGTCTCCTGTATCAACATCGAGGTCACTTCGATGCGAAGACAGGGCGTTATGTTATGACTCGAGGATTCGTTGGGGCGTTACTGTAATAGTTGGAGAGGGGTTTTTTGGTCAATCACATAATCGTGCGTTTAGATCAGGGAACTCTGAAGAATAGTATTGGTCATCCTTGAGGACCGAAATCGTAACAATGTCTTTAGGATGTCCAAGACAAGACATGAAGAATGAGAAGGAAAATGCTCCCTCGAGAGGTCAACATTCAGAGACTAACCCCTGGCTGCCCAGCTCACCGTGGGGGGTTTAGGGTTTAGGGAACCTTCCTCGCAATCCTCCCGGTGCCCACAACTTCAGCAATATGTACCGAATCCCCGCTTAGGTTGCTTCGTGTACACGGGACACCCAACATAGATGCCTACATGAGGGGGTCCTTACTATAAAGGCGCCGCATCGATCATGCACTGAGAACTCCTCGATGTCTGAAACTCCCGGTTTTTCCAACTCCCTGCGCTCTGAAATACCAAGTTTTGCCTTGTTGAGGCCGCGGCTGCTACCTGTGGCAACTGCGGCCACGACAGGGCGTGGTAGAGGTAATACTTCCTGAGCTCCAGGGCCCTAAACCCTAAACTCTAAACCCAAAGCTTTTGACCCAAAACCCTAGACCTTAAACCTCAAAAAGAGGGCTTCGACTCAGCTTGGGCGAGGCTTCGGCTCAGCTTCTGGCACCACAGTCATGCCATTTAGCCGTTCTTTTTGGGGATACCTGGGTTCCACCTCAAAGAAGGCTGTAGATCCTAAATTTATATATGAGACCTGAGTGCATCGTAGGCTCATCTGGTAGTTCTCGGGTAGGCAGCAAAGATTGCCTCAGCTCTTCCAGGCTGCGGAACCCTGTAAGCAAGGAGTCGGAACATCTCGATCCTCAGCACCTGCTATCTTTAATTAATAGGGGGCATAATTAATTCCAACAAGCAAGCCTAATAAGGAATAGAACTGGTCCTTGTTCCGACCTACTATAGGATTGCGGGTGGTGTCGAGCCGGAGTTTAGGAATCATGGCTGCCATCGTGGACTTTTTGCAGGCGCGCTTTAGTCAAAAGTCTGAGGCTGGCACATGCCTGCATACCAGGTAAGTCATCGATCGTCGCTGGGCGGATCGAGACCATTCTATCTGCATGTCCCCCACAAAAATCAACGTTCTAAATGCTGAAATGGCGGCAGGCGAAAGAAGTGAGTTCAAAAAAATCAAGATGAACCACAATTCGCTGACAACCTCAACCAAAAAACACCAACAAGCATAGAGACGCGCAGTAGTGAGCGTAACAACACCAACAAGCACCATATGGTGGTTGTGTGTGATTTTGGTGAATTGTGGCTGCACGGGCTGTCACTGGAAAACCATACCATAGGTTCATAGACAAAGGTACTTGGATACTCCAACACAAGACGGTTCACAATGATACCACCCAGAACCGTGGTAGTAGCAGTGGTGGTAGTAGTAGTAGTAGTAGTAGGAGTAGGAGTAGTAGTAGTAGTAGTAGTAGTAATAATAATAATAATAATATAATAGCAATGGTACTCGCAACTCTTGGTGATAGTTGTGGCTGCAAACAATCCTGAGATTCGCAACCAGCAGAAGACATCGGGCCCCGCCTGGCTCTGATGGCACCGGGCTGTTAACGTTCAGACACGGGGTCTAGGAGTGCATAGATAGCTTAGGGTTTAGGGTCATCACTCGGACAATCCAGGCGAGGCAGGGTCGTGGGTTTAGCGTCTGGTTTTGAAAGTTTCAGGTGCCAATGTACAGATTTCCAGGATTTTCGTCCCCCTCAAACCTCTTCGGGTTTCCACAGGGTTTCGACTCGCGCCCTGGCTGAATGCACAGGGTTTAATTAAGCCTCCGAGGTTTGAGGCTTCAGTTTAGGAATGGGTGCTCGGTAACTTTTCAAGAAGTCTTTAAGTGAGGTTTAGGCCTTGGACATGGAGGTTGATGCCTTACCCAGCTTTACGCTGCTTAACATGCTGACCCCAGGAGTTGGAGGTTGAAGCTGACTCAAAGAAGTTCGAAACTTGGGTGTGCTTCCCGGATACTCCCAACAAAGCAAAAGACCTTTAACCGAAAGCCCTGCAACCCTGAAGCCTGAACCAGGAAGAGGGCCTGAATTTAGAACGACCCCCAGGTGCAAAGCAACGTCAGGCGCACGGAGTCGCTTTTAAGGCTTTTTCTGCAAGCCGATGGTTGCCATGAGGGCCATGTCTGAACCCCAGGCTGAAGTACGTTGGGCTTCAGGCTTCGTGTTCAGTGGGGATGGTTGTTGGTTCATGATCTCGGGTCCATTGTTTCAGTGTTGCCGATGCCGTGCAAACGGATGACGCAAGGAGCACGCAAAGTTGAGCAATTCTAGATGCTCCTCACATATGAGAACAAACCATACATGCCAGCCCTTGACCCGTGATCAAAACACTCATGCAAAGCATACGAACTGTAATTACATTCAAGTCTGAACCGCTCCGCAATCGTGGAAACTCATATCCGCACCCGTTCCTGGCATAAGTCTACATCATCATCATATCCCCTCCAAGTCCCAGCCTAAGTCTCTGCACCACAACACCCCAAGTATTCGAATGATGCCCTCTACAGCGCCAGATCCGAAAGTCCCAAGACAACCCCGAACCCTACCAGCAAAGTGCCCCTTAAGGGCTTAGGGGTCAGTAGTTCCTTTAAGACGGGGTGCCCCCATATACGCAAAGCCATACAGTTACAGGATGATGGGTTTAGGGTTTATACGTTTGGGATTCTCTGGGCAGCAGCTTCTCAGCAAAACAGTAGGGAAAAGGGAAGTAGAGTTGTTGGCAAGGCCATCAGGATTCCGACTCTAGTGGGCTTCCAATACAGCTGAGGACGATGATATTTCGTGGGCTGCTGTGCATTATTGGGACGTTTGGGACAGCATTAAAGTCGCACCGCAATAAACCGTTTGCTAGAGGCTTCACCATGGGTCAATGTCAATGGCTACTGCACTCTGTGTGCTGATAGGGGGGTTAGTGTGGGCTGCTCTCATCACTCAGGATTCACAAAGTATTGCTCCCACTCACCGTAAGTGGAGGCGCCGCTCACCACCTGCGGCGCTGGTGAAGCTTTCTATGCAAGGTTTCGTAAATTGCCGTGAAAGGAACTCGTGAGACTGGAGCAGGTAAAAAAAAAGTCTTGGGCTGAGGGTTTTTAAGGTTCAGGGGTTAAGGGTCTTACGAGTGCTCCCCTACTAAGGCACTGTGATGTAAGGGTGTGACCCATTATTCGCCCAACAGGCATCTCGTCGGAACCCTACTCCCTGAACTCCGAACATCCCAACACACCTAGCCGTAAACCGAAGTTCGAACCTAAAACGATCTAGGAGTTCGACTCACACACTCGCTCAAGGCAGTCTAGGGTTTAGGGTTGAGGGCTTCCAACAAACCCAACAAGGTCCTCCGGATCGGGTTGCCGAGCTATACATTGCCACACGGCACGAACATCTACAGCGCTTGGGTCCAGCATCTAGGTTGTGCATACGAGCCATGCGGGTGATCAAAGCAGAGCTGAAATGCACGAAACACGAACATCAGTAAAGAACAGTAATTAAGAAAGCTGCAAGGGCTCAGTCCGGATTCTGCGACTGAGCCCTAAACCGTGATCATTGAGCAATCACTACAAGCCCCTTAAAACCTGCCTTCTTCACGCCGGCGAGCCCCGCGATCCTCGAGTAGAACTCGCCCAGCTTTGGCGTGGCGGAGAAGAGCTCCTTCAGGTGGGGCAGGGGAGGTTTCCCTCTTTAGGGCTCCTGAAAAAGCATTCAGAAGAGATCAGGTTTGAGTTTTTAAAGTCTCGAGCCGAGGGGCCGTGGCAGTGGTTTTATCGGGTGGCAGAGAGTTGTAGACTAGGCATTCCGGAAGACTTACTGATGCCTAGAAGGGTATAGGGACTGACTACTATCGGGGAGTCTATAGGGACTCCCTGAACCCTAGTATAAACTCTAAACCCCTCTCTCTCTCTCTCTCTCTCTCTCCCCCTCTCTACCCTAAACCCCTAAACCCAGAACCGGTCTAGGGATCCAATACACTCCCCTAATAAGCACCAGTAAAGAGAAAGCTCTTGAGGCTCCTCTAAAGGCGCAACCTCAGGGTTAAAAATTAAACCTGTACCAAAAGCCTTCAACAGCAAATCCTGGACCCCCATCAGCCCGAATCTCTATCAACTCGAAAGGCCTTCTTCCGAACCCCCGACTCGGATCACCTAACAACCCTAAGCCCACACAACCCCCCAAACCGTAACTCAACCCTAAACCCTAAACCCTTAAGCCTAAAGTGCCTAACCCCCAAAGCCTAAGGCCTAAAGCCCTATAAACCCCTAAACCCTAACTCAACCCATCGGGCTCCGACTTGCAAAGCTTCATTTGGTGGAGCATCGCCCATAGGTAAAGCTCTCCAACCTCGGGATGCATCTCTCAAGGGGCATCGGGACCAAGTGGCTGGCGGTCTAGGGCTTTAGGGTGTTTAGGGTATGTATCTATAATGTGTATATATATATATAATAAACAAACACTGAATAAACACACATATACATATACACATACAACACAAAGGGTTTTGGGCTTTAGACTTCAGGGCTTTGTGCCTGAACGTGTCGGGTGTCCGCTTTCGGGATTATGTTTTTTTTGTCCGGGAGCTTAGGAAAAAACGTGAGTTTGGGGTTTCGGGTTTGCAAGACTCGCTAAGGCTTCGAACGAAGCTCTTCTAGGATCCACTTAAACAATTTTGACTACTAAGTCCCAAACCCTAAATAAAGGGCCACACCACCGTCTTAGAGCCAAGCTCGGAGAGGCTGAATTCTGGGACCCAAATCCGAACATACGGCGAGCGGAACTTGTATTTCAGGTCCCTGTGTGGGAGTTCTTTTATCCGAAGTCCTGCTAGTTCAGGGCTACAATAGTGGAATTGTTGATTCTCGGATGTCCAGTATCTCAGTATCCCTAACCTGCACCCAATAGTCAGTCTCCCACACATAGAGCTCTAACCTGAGAAGCTACAGCACTTCTGAAAAAGAAATGCATCCAAAGCATACGAAACATAGCAATGCGCTTCATGGTCGTGGTGCTACGCCGCTGCAACTACTCCTGCTGCTGCAGCTTCTGCCACTCCTACCACTACATTCAGCATCACCGCTGCGACTACTGCGACGACATGGCAACGCTAATCATTTTTCCGACGATAAACGGCACCTTCGAGCCCCTGCAAAGAAACGCCTGCCACATTGTGCAACCGGGAGACTGTTTCTCCCTTTGCTGTGAACTGGTTCTTTCCTTTCAGCAATGTCTCCAGCTTCTGCAGCTGGTCAGGCACCCACTCCTGGATCGGCCACGATCGCAACTATAATTGCAACAGTATAGGAACAATAAGAACAGTTGCAACTAAACAATAGTAATCATAAAACAAGAGCGGGTTGTCTTCAGATGCGATCGATTTGTGGATTTCAAGAGCGAAGCTTATTTACCAAAACAGACCTAGCGCCTAAACCCCAAGCCGTTTACCTTTTTTCGGCAGGGACTGAGGTGTCGGGCAGCGCCCATGCAACTCCTAACCCTTCTTTTTGTTTGAGCCGGGACTGCAATGCACTAAGCCCTGAATCCCTTCAGCCAAGCTCCAGAAAGCAAGAGTTCACACGATAAGCTGACCTTAAACCCTGGACCGTAAACCCTAAACCCTAAACCCTACAGCCCTAAACCCTAAACCCTAAACTTATATACAGCCCTACAGCCCCAAAGCCTCAATTACACCTCTTCTCTCAGCCTAAGTCTCCCGGGCCCAAAACGTCGAGTAACATACTATAGGGCCTTTGTAGTTGAGAATAGGGCTTGGGGGCGTGTGTGTATATATATATGCTACCCCCCCCCCCGGGTTATCCACCCGTTGGGGGGTAAAGGAGTGTTGGACCGAATGGTCCGTTTGACGGGCCGCGGTGCGGCGTCTGCGTGGACTCTAGGAACCCCTTGAACGAATCGTA
>CAJNJA010062153.1:0-23434 GCA_905231915.1 Symbiodinium necroappetens
GTGTATATATGTAATATGTCTGTATGTGTGTATGTCTGTATGTACGTACCCATATCATTACTACCTGGCTCCTTTCTACCTACCTACCTACCTACCTACCTACCTACCTACCTACCTACCTACCTATCCATCCACATATCCATCCATCTATTCATCTATCTATTCATCTATCTGACTATCTATCTATCTATCTATCTATCTATCTATTATCTATCTATCTATCCATCTATCTATCTATCGTCAATCTATCTATCTATCGATCTATCTATCCATCCATCCATCCGTCTGTCTCTCGATCTATGCAGAAAGATGCACAGACAGAGAGAGATAGGTGGATCGATAGAAGCCCACTTTTGAAGGTCGAAGGGCTGACCAGCGTCAAGAAGCCGGTCATCGAGTTGAAGAACGTGTCGTTCAGGTGCCCTGAGATTTCTGGCCCTCTTTGCGGCATTTTCAAGGTTTGGGGTTTAGGGTGTGAGGTTTAGGGTTTAGCGCTACGAAAACTAAACCAGTGTCATGTGATGATTTGATTGTGTAGCCGGAGCACATCCCAAAGAACAGAAACTTGAAATGCGTCCAAGCGCGGGTCATGCAGGCAAAAATGCGGGGTGAACCGGGAGAGGCGGTTGACGCCTACTAAACCCTAAACAAGGTATTTGATGGCCAACGAGTATATCCTGCAGCACATCTCTGGCAAGGCAGGAGCATGTACTTCTCAGGGGTCTGGGGACTACCTTAAGGACCAACTGGCCCTTAGAAGTAAGGTTTAGGACCAGTTTAGGGTTTAGGCTTCTGGATACTACTTGAAGCACCAAGTGACCCTAAGAAGTATAGGGGCCATGTACTCTTATACTATGCATCCCTATGTGGCATATGATCCCTCAAGCCCTTCTAGGGTTCGTTTCGTCTTCAAGGTAGATCGAGGCGCAAGATGCAATGGTGCTTGTTGTTACCTTTGGTTAGTAGGGAATGGAAGAATGGTAGTAATGGTACTTATAATAGTTCCCATTCCTCCATTCCCTACTAACCAAAGGTAAGTGTTGTTGGGATGTCTTGAAGTCCTGAAGTCCAGTCCGGAGACGTAGGCCCCGCATAGGACTGCCTCCAAAGGCCTCCAAGTTCCAAGAACCTGCCTTCTTTCCTTGCAATTCGGAGCTTGTGGGTTTAGAGCCTTCAGAGGGTTTAGGGTTTAGAGTTTAAGGTTGCGCCAACCTCTTGCAACCTGAACTGCAAAGCAGCTCGGGAGCAGCCGAGGTCACAGCAATGAGCAGGATCGCCATTGTCGGCCCCAATGGCGGCGGCCACAGACTTCGGACGAAGGGTTCAATACCGATTAATAGGAATATACCTTAAATCAGATTTTTGGGGATCTTACTATAATTTAATGCATATATATTTCTGAATTAGGGGATATTGGGCTCTCTGGGAGCGTCTTTAGTTCCGAGTTTGGGGCTTGCGCCTCAGGCTTTCAAGTCGTAAGCAGAGTGGGCCCGTAAACCCGGGCCAGCGCTTTCAATGAGGAAGTAGAGCTCCCCAACAGCGGGTTCTTCAGGGCTAGCAAGACTCGAAGCTCTTAGCGATGACTCCCAACTCCTGTGTAGGTCTTGGGAGCTTGGTGTTTATGCAGAGTACCCCACTTTGCCAGTGAACCATCTTCCGCGCGTCAAGCCACATTCACATCGCCCTTCCCTTTGACTTTCCTTGAAGTCTTCATGGGGCTTGTTCCAGAGTCGGGCTTATTGGCTTCGTAGCTGGATGAGTGCACTTTAAGCTTCTTGGGATAATAGGGTCCCTTATAGAACTGAAAGGTGTACACGTTTTGTGCCTATGAACTCAGCAGCTAAGTTGGGAGACATCAGCTCATAACTTAGTAAACTAGTTGAACCCTAAGCCCTCGACCCTGAACCCTGCTCCCTAGGGCCAGAAATCCAATAACTGCCTCTAAGCCCTGAAAGTCCCTGAACCTTACATGTCCAAAGCCCTAGGCCCTAGATCGGCCCCCCCAACATCTTTGAGGAGCAGGAAGAGACGTATGGATGAGTACAAGTAATTCAGGAGCCCGAAACCGTTTCGACGATCTCCAGCTGCCCCATTAAACTAAGCCCGCCACTTCTGTCAACCTCCCCTAAACCCTAAACCTTACTTTTTTTTACAAACCCTTGTCGACCCTGTAGCCACCATCGACACATCGTCAAGTGCCATAAGATTCCTCCTACAAGAGGCTTAGGGCCTGGGCTTTGCACCACATGTAGATTATGTCCACACCCTGCAGCCTCTTGTGAGCAACCCTTTAGCATCCTTTAGCGTTGTTTTGGTGTAGGTCAGGTAGCAGTTTCAAGAGAGAGTGCCAGCAACAGGCGACAAACAGCAGCACAAGTCTCTGAACTATAGTCACTATAGTCTTAACGTTTTTAAAGCGCGAAGCTCTGCACCTGAATCCCTAAACCCCCAAACCCGAAACCCTACGCCCTAGTCCTTTTAGATAATCCCCAAACTCTAAGCCCCAACAGCCAGATCATAAGCCCTACATGGCCTAAAACTTCCCTAAACACTAAAACCTGAAGCCTAAACCCTAAACCCTTCACTCCCACGTCTTATAACCCGACGCTATAGCTCTGCAGAAGGCTGTTAGTCCCTCTGCCCTGAGCCCTAAGCCTCCCGCCTGACCTTGCAAAGATCATGAAAGCCTGTTTAGGGGTTCGGGTTTAGGGGCTAGGGGTTAGGAGTTCGGGTTGAGGGTTTAGGGTTTAGGGTTTAGGGGTTAGGGTTTAGGTGTTAGGGATTTGGGGTTAGGGTTTAGGGTTTAGGGGTTTGGGTTTAGGGGTTAGGGTTTAGGGCTTAGGGGTTTGTGCGTTAGGGTTAGATCCCATAACAGCTGAGCCTTCAGCCAAAAGCATGTAGACCCCAGGCTCCGGCAAATCGACTTTGGTGTCATGGCCTCGGGCGTTCATATATATATATATAGTTTAGGGAAGAGGTATATATACAAAGTTTAGGGAAGAGGTAGGCGTTAGGGTTTATGGTTTTGTAGCATGTTTTACAGCGTGTTTGCAATATGGTGCTGTGCAAACGGCATCGAGTCTTCGAGGAATTTTAAATGCCAACACCTAGCCCTAAGCCCTGAAGCCTAAAACCACAGACTGCTAAGCCCTAAACACCTAAACCCTAAACTTAGTGTTCGAGGCTTGGGGAGTCTAGTCTAGGTCTAGGGTTTCTATGGTGGGAAGTACTCTTATGATTTGGGAAAGTATACCCCCCATAACTGTACCTGGAACCCTTTCGGGTTAGTATCTTCGGGCTTCGTGTTTTTTTTCTTTCTCTTTGGGGGGAGGGGGGCTTTGGGGCCGTAGGGTTGGCAATTCAACGGCTGATGATATAAATCCTGCATTGCCCACGATATGGAATATACCATAATTCCCATAGTTTAGGGTCCTTAAGGTAATGCAAGATTTCTATCATCAACAGTAGTGCCGAGGGTTTAGCGTCTGGGGTTTAGGGTTGAGGGTGCAGAGTTGGGCCCCAAGGGTCCAAAGTCCAAAGGATCCAAAAATTAAATACTTAGGTTCCGGATAAGATAGTAGCTATGTTGGTCATGTAGGTTACTGTTTGGGAGAGTATCTGATTACTAGGCACTTCAACCCTTGGAGGTAGGAGCTTACATGGCTCATAGGGTTTAGGGGTATTAAGGGTTTGGGGTTTGGGGGTATTAAGGGTTTAGGGTTTAAGGCTCAGGGTTGTTTCTGTGGGGAATTTCGGAGCTCAGGGCTCCAGTCCAAGTTCCTTGGATTTGTGGTTTCGGGGTGTGGTCAGCTTACAGCCCCCCCGCCCTTATTTAAGATCCAGAGTTTAGGGTTTAGGGTAGGTGGGGTTTCGGTTTTTATGGCCTTGTGTTTGGGTGTCGCTTCTTTAGGGCTTGGGTCTTAACATGTTAGCGTCGCTTCTACCCTGTTTCGGAATTCGGAGTTCAGCCTTGAGCCTTAAGCCCTGCAATCCCTAAACCTTGGAAGCCAAACCAGGCCCCAATAACTGGCTCATTCTGGTAAGGAATTCTTCTGTACCTGCAGTTGGAAAAGAGCAAAGAAAACCTTGTAAGCCCTTGACCATAACTCGTTGATCCCGAAACTCTAAACCGCCAGCCCGGAATTGCAGGAGGAGATGCAAGAGCTTCAGGTTCTCCCCTAACACGGTTTAGCGTTTAACCCCTAAAGCCCGAACCCTAAGCCCTAAACCCCCAAACCCCCAAAGCCCTAAACCCTAAACCCCTAAACCCTAAGCCCGAAGCCACTTTTTACAAGCCCGAAATGGCGCTCCGAAAGTCCTCCGGAGAGGTCCCTTCTGTGCGGAGAAATCAGGCTCCAGTCGGGTCGTTTGCGGTTCAGGGCGGCTTAGGGCTTAGGACACAAAACAGGGGTTTGGGTAGAAACCTCGGGGTTTAGAGGTTTAGAGTTTCGGGTTTGGGGTTTAGGGTTTAGGGTTTCGGGTGGGTTTAGGGTTTAGGGTGAGCAGATAAGCACAGTAAATCTACACATGGTCGGGGAAGAGCAAGAATCAGGTTATAGGGTATAGCGGTTGAGAGTTTACAGTTTGAAAGTGTGGGATTTCTTGGCCTAGAATTTTGGCTGGACAGGTCAAAGTTGGGCTTCAGGCTGTAGAGCTGTAGACCTCTAAACCCCGAAGCCCAGCCGAGAATGAGGAACAGGTTAAAGGGACGGGGTTGTTCCCCAAGCCCTTAACTTAACCCTTGTTGACGGAAACTTGGTTGTTGTAGAGGCCGGCATCACTACCAGTTTTTTCCTTAAGGTTCCTTGTTCTATTTACAATACAAAGAGCCCAAAGTCCTATTCTTATTTTGATGGCCCCTTGCATTAGGTACACTCTTGACCTCACCTCCCAAATTCCAAAAGTTTTGAAAAAAACTTAGCAACTTGCATCTTGGCCGATGTAAAGGGTCGATTCCTTGGAGACCAAATGACCCTTAAACATGGGGGGCCCTGTATTCTTATGTTATGCATCCCTATACTATAGTAATTGAACCTCATACCCTTTTAGGGTACGTTTCGTCCTTTGTAGCATTCATGTCAATACCGTCCCTTAACCGGAGTTGGGGGATTGGGGTTGATAGGCTTGGGCTTCGGCCTCAGGCGACAAAAATTGGAGCTTATAGGCTAGGCATCTGCGAGAAGTGCCGCATCCCTTCAGTGGTCAACTCCAACTAAGAGCAAGCAGGCAATCCGGTGATGGGTGGGACAGTTCACACGCTCCACGCCGGTTGTTTTGAGTTGGTTAGGCCTGCTATGTGCACGTAGTAGGCCCGACAGAAACGTAATCGGAGGCACAAGGCTTCTCAGCTTTGCGGTTCCGGGTTTAGGGAGCAACCCTAAACCCTAAACCCTAAGCCCTACACCCTAAACCCTGAACAGTAATGGGTAAGGCGGTCTAGGCTACATCCCAAATCCCAACAGTTGGTGAGGTGGTCAAATTGGCGCACGCGCAGGCTAGCTCCATTTACTTACCTAGTGGGTTATGTAGGGTCATGTTGGTTCAAGATGACCCCGAAGTCCTTAACCCTAGCCTGAACCCTAACCCTAAATAACCTACTTTGTTGAAAGGACGTATTCGAGGAAATCATACAAAGGAACCCGAAAAGGCAGGGTTTATAGGGTCCAAGTAAGCCCTAAAACGTTTGTTTCTTGTTTTCTGGACCCATGTCGGAGGCCCAGTGTCGACGAGCTGGGTGCGGCGGGCGAAGTGGATCGGCACAGGATTGGGCCAGCCTTGGGTTAAGGGCTTAGACGAAGCTAAGGTTCTTTGGAATTGGGGTCTTAGGATTACAGGGCTTAGTGCTTTAGGGTTTTAGGTTTGAAGTTGGAGGGTTTAGGGTGCAGGGTTCAATTGCCAAGCCATCATGCAAACTGCGAGACAGTTCAAAGACCTCAAGTTAGGCACATTTCAGAGGCCCTAAGACCCCAAACCCTATGGATATAAACCCCTAGCCCTATTCCCCTAAACCCTAAACGCTGAGACCCAAAGTCTTGACCCCAGGGTTGCCATCCTAAGCCCTCAGGCCAGCCCAAAGCCCTAGCTCCTCGGGTCCTGAACTGGAAAACAGCGGTTTAGGGGTTTAGGGGCTTAGGGTTTATGGTTTAGGGTTTAGAGAAGAGCCCCTGAAACAAACCACATCGAACAAGGAGCCTAAACCCTATAGAGCCCTCATAGGTACCCTGATAGAAACACGATAGAAGCCCTTATCGATCCCTTCAAGGAATGCTACCCTAAGGCAACGTGTCCTGATCTTTTTTTCCCTCGAACCCGGACACCATGCAGATGTCAGAACTCCACCTTCGCCAGGGTGGCATCCACGTAGATTCCCTTTATCCGAAGCTACTCACGAACCTGAGGTGATCGAAAGAAAAACCCCAAAGCTTGACAGGGTTCGTAGACAGGTGAAGTCATGCCTGCTACAGGTGCATCACCTTCGTCAATAACTGAGGCTCTTGTATATTTATCAATACGAGTACACACGCGCACACGGCAAATTGCCATGCTATGCTTCTTTGCGCTGTACTGTGCTGAAGCGTGTCGCACTGTAATGCACCTCAAGAACCAGAGTACTCTGCGAAAATAAGGCGCAGAGCAACGCAAAAGCCTTTGCAACCGCAAAGCACCCCGCCCTCTAGCCAAACCCTCAACTCCACTAGTATACGCTCATCGGCATTTTTTATGGTGTAGACCCTCAACCCAATCTCAAACCCTATAAGCCCTATAAGCACTATAAGCCCTATAAACCCTATAAACCCTATAAACCCTATAAGCCCTATAAGCCTTATAAACCCTAAACCCAAAATCTTAGTCGAGGAGTCTTCGCCTTGCCTACGTCGCCCAAAGCCACTCGCCCGAGGCTCAGTTCGTGGTATGGGATTCAGGTTCTTCGAGCTTAGTTCAGGTTGTAGGGTTTTAGTTCGAGTTTAGGGTTTCCTTTGGTTAGGGTTATAGGGTTTTGTTGGGGTTTGGGGTTTCCTTGGGTTAGGGTTAGAGGGCTTTAGTTGGGGTTTAGGGTTTCGTTTAGGGGCTTAGGATTTAGTTGGGGTTTAGGGTTTTAGTTAGGGTGTTCGGCCTACGTGGATCTGGATGCTGTTGTCAGTGCCAGCATATTAAACCCCTTGGGGTCCATGTACCCATATACTAGATACTTTGGCCCCAAAGTACCTAAATAGGGATTACTTTAAGGCCAAAGTATATACTGTTTTGGCTACAGGGACCTTAAGGCACTGGATTCACCGAGATGGCAAAGGTTTCTGGGTTAGCAAGCTCTGCCCAAGGGCTGCTTGAACAACTCGCCGGACACTTGGTAACAAAGTAGGTAGCCTTGAGCCCTTTGGAGTACAATATCCAAAATATTCCAAAGTTAGCTTTAGTTCCTCCAGGATTCTGGACCAGCGAGGACACGAGCGCGCCGGCGCACTCGACTAGATTTCCCGGAGCTCGCAGTTTTGCAGAAAGTGTGCATCATGCTATACGATGCGGATACATGTGCGTAAGCAGATGCACGCATGTATTCACATGTTGAGGCAGCTATTGGCCTCGATGTCCCATCAGGGAGTTCGGAGGCAGTGTCCCAGAAGGATACCGTGGAGCATTATGATTGCACTGCTGGCAGTTGCTCGGGCTCAATTCACTTTGGTTGCCTGTCCTGCTTGCACTTACCATGACGGCATCAACGCAGTGTCAGCTTCGGCGCATGAATGCCCAATGCTGGGAAGATGAAAGTCCCGAGCCTGAAGAACAGAGCATCAAAGCCATCGAGGAGATGATGAAGCGTGGCCTCTACAGCTTAAGAAAGCTCAAGGCTAGGCGAGATCAGCTTGCTCAATCAGCCACTCATCCCAATCATATCTGCTTGTCATTGTGTGTCCGCTGTGACTGTGTGTGTGTGTGTACTTCCAGCATGTGCTGTGGGTGCCGTGTCATTGCAAAGACGGCTTCACAGACTATCCCAGGACCCGGCTGATGCTTATCTTAATTAACTGTAGACCCTAAACCCTATAAACCCCTAAACCCCTAAACCCCAAACCCGAAACCCCTAAACCCCCAAGCCCTAAACCCTAAACCCCAAAACCCCTAAACCCCGAACCTTAAACCTTTACACCTTATTAAGGTTCCACCTCGCCGACTATGCGAGGCAAGGCTGTGTGCAGCATGGCAGGAGTCGAGCTCCATTGCCCATTTAGGGTTTCTAGCTTAAGGTTTTGGGTTTCGGGTTTGGGGTTTAGGAGTTTAGGGTTTCTAGTTTAGGTTTTTGGGGTTTGTTTTGGGTTTTGGTTTTCGGGTTCGGGCTTTAGGGTTTAGGAGTTGAGGGTTTCGGGTTTGGGGTTTAGGATTTTAGGTTCTCGGTTCAACATCTTCTGAGAAGGCTTCAGGTGTGGAATGTGGAACGTTTCACTCCCTTGGAGCGTTCTACAGCGGTTCAGGATTTACGGTTTGGGGGCGCAGGAGCGTTCAAGACGGGTGAGGGCTGGTGGACGCCTGGAGCCTAGGTTATGTAGGTCAGGAAGCCATGAATCCAAAGGAGGAGCAGAACGAACCTAAACCACACTAATTACTCTAATTTCCTGTGAAGGCTGGAACTTACCAAGCCATAGTTCCTACAGTAAATCATACGATTTCCTTTTAGCTACTGTCGTCTTGCCCAAACCCATATAGAGTTCTTCAGCAACAGCCCCAGCTCTATAAGGCCAAGGAACTGCCCATGTTTTCATCTCCGGCAAGCTCCTTTAGGGTTTAGGTTTTGTAGGGTCTAGGGTTTAGGGTTTAGGGGTTTAGGGTTTAGGGTTTAGG
Source organism: Symbiodinium necroappetens (assembly GCA_905231915.1). NCBI lineage: Eukaryota > Dinophyceae > Suessiales > Symbiodiniaceae > Symbiodinium > Symbiodinium necroappetens. The sequence goes on from CAJNJA010062153.1 coordinate 8,836, forward strand.
GTTTAGGCGTGTTGGGGTTTGGTTTCAACGAACATGCACAGGATTTCCTGAGGATGTGCAATGCTGCAGAGACAACTTTGTTGACAAGTAGTCGCAGTCAATAACGAAGCGGAGAAGAGATCTTTAACCGTAGTTTCAGCATAGAGCCCACGGGCAACCATTTGTTCAGCTACACTTGTGCATGCCTGAGTATGGATGACCACCTAAACCCTGACACTTAACTATAAAGCTTGAGATGTAGCGGCTTGAACCGAAGCAAGTGGGTTTCGGGATTGCTAGAGATTGGGTTCACAAATATTTTGCACTCGCAACCCCAAGCACACGTCTACGAACGAAGCAAGCGACAGGTGCACTCCGGAGGAGTACATCCAAGTCCGATACCGAAACGGCCCCTGGCTTAGAAACATGTTCTATGCCTCGAAACTATGTTCTCTCAACCCCAAATCAGAAACCCCACATGCCAATGTCCTGAAACATCGCCACTGTAGCCTCAACCCATCTACTCTGACCCTAAAACTGCGAATACTGTATACGGCTCGGAATAACATCCCTGTAGAGTCCCTATATACGTATGCCATCCTATACGCGCAAACCCTATTCTAGTAATTAAGGCCCCGACATTACACATAGGAGCCCACCCCGGGACCCCTTTATCAAGGCAAAAGGTGATTGCACGGACCTTGTGGGAAAGCCCTGCCCTCCCAGAAACCGCCGTCGCCGAAGAACTCGGCACAATTCTGCAGAAGCCCCAAAACGTTTCGAAGTAAGGATTCGAAAAAGCTCCCTGCATTTGAGCTTAGGGTTTACAAGGCCTATGTATCACCAAATCCTAGTACTCAGGGGCCCTTTTGCTACATGTGCCGAGGAGGAGATCCCGCGTCGGCCAGAAACTTGTTTATGACTGTTTAGAGAAGGACTTAGGACAAGCCGGGTTTCGAGCTCTGTAGATCTGAAGCTCTCAACTCTAAACCCTAACTTCTAAACCCCTAAACCCTTAAGCCCCAAACCCCAAACCCTAAACCCCTAAACCCTTAAACGCCTTAAACCCTATAAACCCTATAAACCCTAAACCCAACTAACGTGCTGAAAAGAGGTTACGACGAGGAACTCCAGAGAAGGCGCTTTGCTGCTTCTTCGGCGAGGGCCTTCTGGCCGTTGGGGTTTAGAGTTTAGTGTTCAGGGCTTATAAGGTTTAGAGTTCCCTTTTGGGGGCTTGAGGGTTTAGGGCTTTCGGGGCTAGGGTTTAGGTTTTAGCGAAGTTTTCGGGGTTAGGGTTCAGGGGTGCAGGGTTTAGGGGGGTTGGGGCTTTTATAGGGGTTAGGATGGCTGAGGGCCTGGGGCTTGGGGTTAAAGGCGCTTCAGGGGATTTTGTTCGTCAGATTATCGCGACTGGCTCGGCCCTTGTTGCAGCACTCCACTTTTGAGGTTCGGGGCCTGTGCCTGAACTACAGTTGATGGTAGAAATCCTGCATTACCTTATAAGGACCCTAAACTATGGGAGTTATGGTAGTCTTTATCTTGAGTAATGCAGGATTATATGAGATGGGTTTAGTTTTTCGTGAATGTAGTTTAGTGTAGAGGTTAGTTGTTGAGCCAGAACCCCCAAGATCGATAGGGGACGCGCTTAAACGATAGGGTTACTTATAAATTGGTCCCTGCAAGTGCTTTAGGCGAATTCCTCGAAAAACGATAGGGGACGCGCTAGTTCAAACACATAAGCAGCATGAAAAAGTAATTTTGACGCCGACTCATATCATCATAAACCGTATGTCACGGCTGATGGGCATTGATCGATGCGCTAAGCCCTTAAATCACAGACTCTATAAGGCCTCAAAGCCCTAAAGCCCTAAACCTTGAACGGATTGGTACATGGCGCTATGATCAAAACCGTTTTGTGGCTGAACTCCCAAAACACCCAAACCCTCAAGCAAGGCTACGGAAACCCGACAAACCGCATATTCCAAGCTGCCGTATGGGTGTTTCAGAGAAAAGGTTGAGCCCAGTTCATGATCCTCGCTATACTTATAGTAAGCCCCAAAAAGTTGGAAACCGGATCAAGCACAAATAGTGCTGGGATTCCTTATACTAATACATAACTCTTAAGGATTGAGGCTATTGGGTTTCCAACTTTTGGGCTTCTACTGTAAGCGAAACTTGCACTGTTTCGGAAACTGAGTCTCTTGGCTTCCTTGCACGGAGCAGGCTGCTGTCACCTCCTGAGGAAAAAGAGGCGCCCTTGAACAAAATGCTCAGAGTTCTTGACTCCGTCGAGAGCTTTCGGGATCTAGGTCGTAGGGTTTGGGAGTTAGGGTTCCAGGTTTGAGGTTTGGACCTTGCTCCGGTTTAGGGTTTAGGGTTTTGGTTTAGGGTTTTAGGGGTAGTGTAAGGAAGTTTTGGGCTTTCGCACAGGGGCGGGTGCACATCATCCAGGCGTGATCAGTGTTTCTGGGTCCCTCCCCCATCCCCATACCCTAAACCCTGAACCCTGGACTCTTCCCTATGCATGCCCTAGCAACTGCAGGCCGCCAAATTCATAGAAGGGCGGACGCGGCCAACAAATCCTGTGCCACCGGGGCGGGAAGATTTATCATATACGTCCAAGACACAGGGCTTAGGGTTTAGTTTAGGGCCGAAATTTCCTTCGCTCTTCACGCAGACACATACAAAGATGGGCATGTGGTTGGGTCATGCATGGACAGTCTAGTGTGGCCTTCCCAGTCAGTGCTAGCAAGACCTCAACTCCATAAACCAACACTAAAGCAGAAGTAGATTATTCGACAGGAAGTACAGAGGTACCTCTCCCCAGAATTCTTCGCAGAGACTCAAGCAATTCTACACTCTAGCTGTGCAAGGGCTTGTACAACTCTCAGAGGGAAAGATACTTACCGTCGAGGTAACAGGGGTCACATCTGCTTCCAGTCTGCATGAGTCAGGCTTGGGGCTAGAGAGTTGGAGGGTCAAGAGCTCGGGCTCAGTGCGGCGGAGAACTAGCTTCAACATTGGAGCAGGGGTCAGGCATGTCGAGTTAAGAGTTGCAGGCTATTAGGAGTCTCCGGGTTCAGGATGTGCAAGATGCCAGGCCCTACCCAAAGGCTCCATAGTAGTTCCGTTTTATGGTTCATATTTGGGATCCTATAAGGTAATCCCAAAAAGGAACTACTATGGAGCCTATGGGTAAACCCTAAACCCTACACCTTGTCAAGATCCCAGGACTCCAAACCCCCGTTAGCGCGCAGGCTGCCCTGCTAAAACGGCTGGGCGCCAAATTTGGCCGGACACCAAGATTGAGAGCCGCGTTTGGGTTTAATTTGGGTTCTGGGGCTAAGGGTTTTGGACGGGTTTTTAACTGATTTTGTTTGAGAGTTCGGGGTTTAAAGTTCCTGGTTGCAATTGTTGTAGGATTCGCGCTTTAAGGTGGATGGTTTACGGTTCCGGGCTGTGTACGTACGCTGTCCCAACTCGGTTTTTGGAATTGGTCGCTTTCAGCGGTGACGTGTTTTGCTACATGGCATATACCCTAAACCCTAAACCCTAAACCCTAAAAGGCCCCAGAGCACCACCTTTCATAGACTACACAGGAGCACGGACCGTAGGAAGCCCAATTGCAAAGCCCAATTGCAAACCCAAGAAGGCACTCCAAACCACCACCAAGGATTCTACAAAAGCTATGCCAAAGCCCTATATAAATCCGCAATACCATATAGGAACTACAAAACCTGCACCAGAACCCAATAAAACCCGAAGGCTTAGCTACATGGACCCTTGAGCTCCTCTAGACTAGGAGTTGGGATTGAAGGGTCAATATCGAGGCCTTTGTAGCTAGAACAGGGTCGTGGGGTGCACGATACTGTAGTTAAAGTATGGCACCTCCAAAATAGCACGAGTAATGATTACCCATAGGCTCCATCATAGTTCATTTTGGTGGTTTATATTTAGGATCCCATAAGGTAATCCCGAAAAGGAACTACTATGGAGCCTAGAGCCGGGTGGGCTCGGGAAAAAACCCGGTCTTGGGTTTGGGAGTTGCAGGGGTTTTGTGTAGGGTCTGGTCCTCCAACCCCAAATTACCTCCAACCCCAAACCTTCATGTTTAAGAGTCATATAAGGAAACGGCAATGGGCAACCCTTAATTTCCTGCCGTTTTTGAGGACTTCTATCAGGAAGCCGTAATGGGGAACCCTAAATCAGTTGCCTTTTGAAGAAATTGTTATAGCGAACCCTGAATCACCGCTAGGCCGGCTTAGGTCGCTGCATGTGTAGGATGTTTGTAGTTTTCCAAAAGTACTATTATGTAGTGAAATACGGTCTACTACACAGTATGATAAAGTGCATATAGTCTATCATATAGTACAGTGGACAGGACTCCGCAACCTCAATTCCCAAGGGGTCCAAAGTAACTCTATAGTAGAATGCCTGGTTTCTATATTAAGAACTGCTATTATGATTTGGGAAAGGTTCTCCCATAGCAGTACCTAGGACCCTTTTGGGATTCGAGAACACCAGCCAGCGACTCACAGGTTCCAAGGCTCCCTAATCCCCGTGGCCTCCAACATTCCAACGCCTTCTCCATCTCTTTACCCTTTAGGTTCCATTGTAGTTGCTTTTGGGGATTACCTTATAGGATCCTAGATATAAACCACAACAGGAAAAAAAGAGGAGCCTACGGGTAATACGATGCTGTTAATGCTGTTGTCGCTACCAGATTCAATATCACTGACATCACAGATATGAAGGAAATTTGCTGCACCCTGCCTGGGCCCATCTTGAGGAAAGTATGGAAAGCAGGTGGAGGCCCGTGCCACATTGTCTTCGGTCGCATCGTGGTCCGTACATACACGTCAACTGTACAGGGTATATATATCGTCTCAATCGAAGTGTTGTAGGTTTCTGTGAGTTTGAAATCCATCCCTTTGCGATTTCAGGTCTTGTTGTGCGCAGCATGTCGTGATTTTCGACGCTGGCGTTTTCGGGTTCGAGGGTCGTGCCCGAGATCCCACTGCACAACCTGAAGACTGAAGGCATGCGACGGCAAGTTTGGCGTCCTTACCAAATAGTATTCCGTAGCACAGCTGGCGTATAATATAGCCCAAAAAACCCTGTTCTAACTGGTGAGGGTGTAGAATTGTAGAGTAGAGTGGAGGGATTCCCTCTTAAACCCCTATTCCTACACCCCAGCCCTAAACTTTCAAGCTCGACCCCTAGACCCTTAATTCAGTAGGCGACCACAGTAAAGTACAGCAATAAAGCTATGCCTTCACGGACAGCCCGAATGCTGCGCCCTAATCCTTTATGAGCTTTTGGATGTTGGGTTTTGGGTATCCGGTTATGGGGGCTTAACATTTCAGCTGCGGTGTATGGTAGGGTTTGAGGGTGTAAGACTTTGGGTTCAGCTTTAGGCTATAGAGTTTTGGGTGTTGGGTCAGTGCTGCTGCCTTAGGAAGACAAGTGCCGAATGCCTTCAGATGCAAGCGAACCGGATGCCAGCAGCAAACAAGACCCTTACAGAAGGACATCCTTCAAGCATGCTGCATCTCTCAATACCTACCGAATGTTCGGATCAGAACAGGCCACACAAGTACTTGAAGCGGGGCGGTAATGCTAGTGTTTTAGCTATAGTAAGGCACCTTCGGGAAATGATGCTATTTAATATTAGTAGTAATACTGTTATTATGATTATTATTACTATTCTTTAATAATGGTATTTCTGTATAGTTAGAAAAATGAAGATGATGATGATGATGATGATTATTGTTATTCTTGGTAATGTTATTAGTAGCATCATCATCATCATCATCACCATCATCATCATGATCATGTTTGTTGTTGTTGCTTACATTATTGTTCGTATTTCTCTCAGGCCATTGCATGACTTCTCCCCAGCTTTAACGATGGAAGGCAGTCGTCTCTCGGTGCAAACGGCGGAGTGATTGGAGATACGAGGCAGGAGGGTTTCGAACTGGTCTGTGGGTGTTTAGGGTTTAGGGTTTAGGGCTTATAGGGTTTATAGGGTTTATAGGGTTTAGGGTTTATTCCCAGATTGTTGAGTTTAGTTGAGGCTCCTCTGTGCAAATCCCAAGAAGCTGCTCGTCACTATACCTGTGCCGGACTCACCTCGAAATGGGTACTAAGCCCATGCACAGTTCACAACTATGCGTGTAGAGGTAGTAGACTATCAGATTCAGGAGGCATTTGTGGAGTCCGGCCAGCCGTCTTTGAGGAATAACGGAGCCTGGCTAGTTACCTTAGGCGTCCTCATCGTTGTTATACGGATTATGATGGCAACCCTTCCGATTGCGATGAACAAGACTCCCACACAGCAATCGATTAAAATTCGGACTCTTGGGCTATAGCAGTTAGGGTCATAAAGGTTTAGGGTTTAGGGGTTTAGGGTATAGGGCTCCGAGTCATTTCCTGAAGGGCCGCGTTAAAGTCTTTGGTTGCAGAGCTTTTGTGCGGTTGAAGCTTTGTATTTAGGGGTTCAGGCTTCCAGGTTGAGAGTTTCCGAGTATGTGGGCAGAGCCGCCCGAGGATGGTGTGGTGGTATTACATCTGCGTCGTTCTTCATGGGTTTGTGTTAAGCTCAGGCAAAGAATGTGTTTGTGGAAAGAACAAAAAGCAGCCCAGTAGTTTGTCAAGTGGCTCTAGGGCAGTTCTCAGATGTCGTCCCAACATCGCGGTGAGACGTGGATGGGAGTAGATCTACGAACTAGAGATACCCTTCCTAAACGCAGCTTAAAAACCGATGAACCTTAGAGAAACCCTAAACCCTAAACCCTTTGACTAGGTTCAAGTCTAACAACAGTCCGAACTTTGAGCCCCTGCACAGTTCACAGTCCGGGCTACAGTGACTGATCGGGGTTTAGGGTTTATAGGGTCTAGGAAATATAGTAGTTGCTCTGGCTGAAGGCAACCAGTAGCAGTCTTCCTATGGCCCAGCTATAAACATGATGCTCCTTTCGACACAGTCCTCCTGTATCTACTCGGAAGCATCGATTCTTTGTCCGAATCAGCGATGTTTGGTGTTCCTCTTGTTGATCCTACACCCTTCAACCTTAGTTCTTATGCCTGAGTTGATAGGTACGGCTAGACCGCCAGGTTAAGTGGGAAGACCTGGCAGAGAAGCAGACGCCTGGTTGCTTTGGAATGCAGACGTGTTCGGTTTTGAGTTTAATGCTTAGGCAACGATTTAGGGTTGGCGGCTTAAGGTTCAGGGGGACTTTCATAGGTAATTTAGTCATTGTCCGTAGGATCATGAGTACCTGAATGAGGCCTGAGGCGATTTTTTTAAAGCTCTGCAAACTTGCGCTCTGCTGTAGTTACACCCCAAACAACCTGCATGTTTCTGGCGTTTCGTTCTTCATGATCTCCTAGTCAATGTTCAAGGGTGTTTGTTTCCAGTCCTTCCCTTAAATGCCGGACCAAACAGCCCAACAAGCAATTCATGAACGTCACTGAAAAGTCCCCGCTTGCAGCAGAACCCCGATGCCCAGTTTTCGATGCAGACATTAGACCACCATTATCGAATTTCCGCCCGAAAGACTGTCCCGATTATGGCTTTGGGAAGCTAGTTCCACAGTCGTAGTATATAGTAGTATATACACCCTAAACCCTGAACTCTAAACCCTAAACCCCTAAACCCTAAACCCCTAAACCCTAAACCCAGTATATACGGACCCTCTGGGATATGTAAGGCTTGGAGCTGAGAGCTCAGTTGCGGTTTTGGGGCTTTCAAAAGCTCCGGGCCTGGAGTTTTCTGACTTCGGATGTGGTGTGGAGCAAATTCAGTGACGCCAAGGACAACCATCCGCTTTTTCCGCCTGTTTATATATTCATACTAACTATACCATACTATACTCTACTAAGCTACACTAAACTCTACTATACTATACCATGCTATACCATGCTATACTATACTATACTATACTGCGCTAGACAAAATTTGAATGTACCGTTTAGTTAATTACCATATACCATATCGATGTAGCGAGTTATCGGAGACCCAAAGCCTACACCCGGCTAACTCGAAAGGAACACCTTCGAAAGTGCTGCGAAGCTGCGCCAGCTCGGCGTGGAGAGGCGGGTCAGTACGACGATTGACGCCGTTGAGATGGTGCAGAAGGCATGGTGCAATTCCCGCCGCTTTCTCTCTTTTGAGGTCACAGACCCGATCCGGTCGAAGGTGCAACCCCTTCCTTCAAGAGTGCTCCGGAGTGATTATAATTTGGTGCCATAAGCAAAGTCAACTGTGTTTATCGTCGGGGTTTGCAGCCAGCCCGTCATCCGGAGCAATGCTACTGATGGGCCATGATCTGACGGGTGTGGAGGTGTCGGCGAGCAGTGGAAGTCCCGATTGGCAGCGTGCAGTTCACTTGGCCCAGAAACTGCCAAGAATTGGGAACGAGAAAGCTTTCTGCAAAGCGATCGTTGCCTGCGGAAGAGCCAAACAGTGGCAGGCCGCACTACAGCTGCTCTCAACCATTTTTGCTTCCAGGGCACCTCCCAGTGTCTACAGCTTCAACGCCACGATCACGTCCTGCGGAAACGCCTCCGAGTGGGAGCTGGCTCTCTCACGGTTGCTACAGATGGTATCGGTCCAGACGCTGGCAAGTGTCGTTAGCTACAATGCAGGTATCAGTGCCTCTGAGAAAGCCGGGAAGTGGCAGATGGGTCTCTTTCTGCTGTCGCAGATGCCGGTGGCAAGATGTGTTCCAAACGAGACCAGCATCAACTCAGGCATCAGCGCGTGTGAGAAGGGTAGTGAGTGGCAGATGGCGCTGTTTTTGTTGTCCCAAATGCCGGCTGGTAGAGTTGTGCCGGATGAGATTAGTTTTAGTGCTGGCATCAGTGCTTGTGAGAAAAGTGGTGAATGGCAGATGGCGCTATCTTTGTTGCACAGGATGCCCGTCGCCAGCATTGTGCCAGATGTGATTAGTTTCAATGCCAGCATTAGCGCCTGTGCAAAAGGTGGCGAGTGGCAATTGGCCCTCGCCTTGTTGTCTCAAATGCCGGTGGCCAGAGCCGTCCCAGATGAGATTAGTTTCAACGCTGGCATCAGCTCCTGCGAGAAAGATGGTGAGTGGCAGGTGGCGTTGTTCTTGTTGTCGCAAATGCCGATGGCCAGACTTGTGCCAAACGTTATCAGTTTCAGTGCTGGCATCAGTGCGTGTAACAGAGGTGGTGAGTGGCAGATGGCGTTGGTTTTGCTGTCGCACATGCGGGCGACAACGGTTATGCCGAATGAGGTTACTTTCAGTGCAAGCATCAGCGCCTGTGGCAAAGTTGGTGAGTGGCAGATGGCTCTAGCCTTGCTGTCCCAAATGTCAGTGGCCACAGCTTTGCCGAACGAGATTTGCTTCAATGCTGGCATCAGCTCCTGTGAGAAAGCTGGTGAATGGCAGATGGCATTGTTTTTGTTGTCGCAGATGCCGATTGTCAGACTTTTGCCAAATGAGGTTAGTTTCAGTGCAAGCATAAGTGCCTGTGAGAAGGGTGGTGAGTGGCAGATGGCGTTGTTTTTGCTGTCGCGCATGCAAGCGACTAGAGTTTTGCCGAACGAGATTAGTTTCAGCGCAGGCATTAGCGCCTGTGAGAAAGTTGGTGCGTGGCAGATGGCGTTGTTCTTGCTGTCGCAGATGCCTGTGGCAAGAGTCCTGCCAGATGAGATCAGCTTCAGTGCGGGTATCAGCGCCTGCGAGAAAGCTGTCGCAGTTGCCGTTTGCCTGAGGCGGTCAAAAGGAGGTTAGTCTGGATGCCGCCATTCAAGGTAGTCAGGCAGTGGCAGATGGCTCTGTTTTCCTTTTGCAGCGAGTCGCGTGATATGGTTTTTAAATTATGGTGGATTCAAACCATAGCACTTCAATTGTTGGGAGCTGGCCTTGTGCTTGAGAAGACTGAAAGGTTGCCAAAGCCCACCCCGAATCCCAAACGCAGCGCCTACGAACTAAACAGCCCTGTAGAGCCCCCATAATGCAGATTTTCGCTTGTTTGTTTGACCATTTATTTCTTTACATACCCTAGCATTAGCAGCCCAAACCTCGTGGACTCACTAAAGGCCCCCCGGCAAACCCTGTCCCCCAAAACTCTAAACCCAAAGCAAGACAGGCTTGCAACAGCTCTCGACGAGCGGCTTGCCGTCGGAGTGACCGATGCAGCTCGGTGCTCAGTCATCGTGGTTTGTTCGAGATTACTCAGGGGTTGCCATAACCCTAAATAACCTACCTTCTTAGGGTTCCTCAGAATGATTTCCTTATACAGTATGATTATTGGAATGATGTTTAGAATCTATAGAACCTTCCAAGGAGTTTAGGGTGGGAGTTATGGGGTTTTCGGGAGTTTAGGGTTTCGGGGTACGGCATGTCGGTTTAGCCTGGACCGGCTTCGTTTGGAGGTGGCGCAGTAGCAAAGTCAGCGAGAAAGCGATCCTACCAAGAGGATCCTGTTTTGGAAAACCTAGTCTGAGGGCAAGTATCTTCTATGGAGTAATCTAGCCGTGCCCTCGAAGTTTGTTATGTTTGCCTTTGAGTGCCTCGCAATGAGTACATGAAGAAATTGCTAAAGGCTTGCATTGGTAGCCGGAGAGGTTCTCATGGTCATCAGTGTTCAATACAGACAGGTGCGTGAAGAGTGAGTACTAGCTGCCCCTCATGACTATGCTGTATATCCCGAAACCCCTCAACTCCTTAATCCGAAACCCTTAAGCCAACCCGTCAACCCTAAACCCTGAAGCCTTAAACCAACATTTGTAGAGGGCGCGCTCCCAGGAAGACCGTCCGCTCACTCGCCGCGAGATCGTCAGGCTGTGGGCAAGCGGGACTGTGAGTATCGATAAAGCGTAGGTGTTTGGGGATTACAGTATCGGGCTCAGGTTCAGGATTTAGGATTTCAGGTGTAGAACGTTTGGGTCTCAGGTGCACTGTTTATGGGGTCTTAGGGTAAGGCTTGAGGTCTGTTTTTGACTTTCGGGTGGCAGCTGTTGTAAAGCCTAGGGGTGCTTCCTTCCCTTAAGGGTCATCATTCCGTAACGCCGAAACCCTAAACCCAAGGCCCCAAGCCTTAAACCCTAGGCCCTAAACCCTAAAAATAGAAACCGCAACCCTAAACCCTAAACCCCAAGGCCCTAAGCCCTAAACCGTACACTGGTCGCGACCTTCAGCTGGGGCAGCTGGTCCCTAGTCCTGCCGCGAAAGAGTGGGCCAGGCATAGAGAGGGATCTAAGGTCAAACCCCGCAATGCAGAGAGTGTAAGTGGGCTTTGCTTCATTTTGTAAAGCGGTTTTAGGGCTTAGGGTGAGAGAGTGTAAGTCGGCTTTGTTAGATTTTGTAAAGCGGCCTTAGGTTTAGAGCATAGGGCCATAGGGTTAGAGTTAGAGACTGCAAGTAAGCTTTATCAAATTTTGCAAGGGGGTCTTCAAGAGTGTAAGCGGGCTTTGCCAGACTTTTTGAAGCGGTGTCTTAGGGTTTGTAGAACTGCGCATATTCTCCCATCATATTTCCGATACAGCCTTGCTAGAATAGTCTCCCCAATTCGTTGCGCTAAGCCTGAAAGGCATCTCGAGGGTTTCGGCCTCACGGAAGAGCTGGTCACGCGTCGGGCCATCAGCATCTTGCCACGCACGTAGGGTTTTTATTATGGCATCGTACGCCCCAAAGCCTTATTCTAAAACCCTAAACCCTAAACCCCTATACCGTTATTCTAATTCTTAAGACCCCTAACACCCCAAGGCCCCTCGTTTTTTTTGGCCCCCAGGCTCTGCATCCGAAGTCTTCACGTTGAAGTGATCAGGGGGTTAAATCCCACGTGGGCCCAGGGAAGTGAAAGAAATGCCTCCAAATCACCGGTAACCTCAAGAAGCCCTTAGCAGAACGGTTCATTTACGAACATGTTTTGGTTTAGTGTAGGCTTGTGTTTAGCTGTAACTGTAGGGTCACGTGGTTATATAGTACATAGGTTGCCCTTGGGGTTCAGGGAATGTCGGCTTAGAGTTTAGTTTAGTGCCGCACAGGTTTCTTGGAGTCGTGTTGTGCTCAATTTGTGTTTCTGCTGCTTTCGAAAGTCGGCTCAGGGATTCAATGGGTTGAGGCCTACTAGAATACTCTAGAACATCTTAGAACCACGGGGCCCTAAGCCCTAAACGAAGATCCCAGCCGAAGGCCGCTACTGGGCATAGGCATTCACACTTGCAGGGAACCTTTCGACTTTTGGTGAGGTTAGCCTTACCGTCACTTCTCAAGGTTTAGGGTTTAGGGTTTAGGGCTAGGCTGTGATGGCAAGCAGCAGCAGTAAGTTGTAGAGTTAGGCAAACCATCGCACATCGTGTGCCTCCAGAGGTGAGGAATCGTACTGCATGGACTTGGCAACACTAGCTGTCCTGAAGTTAATAACAACAGTCGCAGGAAGGAGCACTGCCGTATAGTTTCTTCCTTTAGGGTTGAGGCTTGAAAGTGCAAACGTTTTAACACGTATGTATGCATGTATGCATGTATGCATGTATGCATGCATGCATGCATGCATGCATGCATGCATGTATATGTATATGTGTATGTGTATGTGTATGTATATGTATATGTATATGTATATGTATTTGTGTATATATATATGCATTTTTTGATTTATCTACTTATTTATGACAAACTTCTTACACATATGGATGGGCATAAGGAAAGAGACTTTCGGCTACAGCCAAAGATGCCGCGCAACACATGCGACTGAACAGATGTATATATATATACATATATATATATACATACACATATATATATATATGTGTATATATATGTATATATATATACATACCTGCGTATGTATATATATATATATACATATATATATATATACATACATTGGTTTTGCGATGAAGCCTTACATGGTATCGCAGGGGGCACAGCAATACCTATACTAGTCGTTCCATCTGCCCAAAATGCCATGTTGTTGATCTCGGAGCTTATAATTATGAGCACACTTTACACTCGCCGATGTGATATTATCCCTCAGAGAATTGAAGATGTACATTGTTCTGAGCTTATGAACTCATCAACTAAGTATACAGTCTTGAACGGAGATTTGGTTGCGCAAGCTGGCGTGTAGAGTTTGGCATCATGGCTCGAAGCTGTGAAGCGTGAGATTCAACTACTGCCATGTGCCGCCCCATCCGGGCAGTGAAGCTTGAGAGAGTCGAGTGATCCATCAACTTCCTTCCAGTGTCACTCGCTGTGACATTATTACATGTAGCACCTGATCTAATCAACTTTGTATTCGTAGCTTAGACCAGAGATGTCCCTAAAGCCAGAACCGGGCGGACTGTAAGCCCGTATACCGCGTACCATCCCATACCCTGCACGCTAAACCCTAAAGCCTAAACCCCTGAACCCTAAACCCTAAACTAAACCATAAGCCATTCTTGGCGCGAGCCTCGCCATCGCCTGGCTGCTGGCTTCGCCGATGATGGACCCCGCTCTGAAGGGTGACTGCTTACGTCTGTGATTGAGATGGTACCTCGTTTCAAGGATCGTTTGGGTTTTTTTGGGTCTAGACTTCGAAATTGCCGCATTCACTTGTGGTATCTTCCAAAGCTTAGAAGCTTTTGCAGTCTGGGAGCATGCTGGGCTTGGATCATGCTGCTGGTTTCAATGTCACCACTGGATCGATACAGCCTGGCTTAAACGGAGTCTGGTTGCACTCGAAGCTATACCATGGCCGGCAGTATGAAGGAGTCGGGTTTATTATGTGGCAGGCAGGTGTCCTGCCTGGTTGCTATCGCATTCATGCGTCGTTACCGCTTTCATCTTTTCGTCTCTGAAAGAAACAGCAACTCAAGCCATTGTAAATCTCCTATTCTGTCATTTTCAGTGCCGGACGATGGTTTGGATATCTCCCTGAGCCCTTGCCTTTGAACCAAAAGCCATTCATCACACAGTTATCTACGGCAGACTCTGCAGTTCCGCCCGCCGAAGCTTGTACGCCGAATATGTAGATGCTTTGCACGCATGTCCGAAGCCACAGAACATCAGGGCCCAAGTGTCTGTCTGTCTGTCTGTCTGTCTGTATGTATCTTTGTGTAGGTATGTATGTTAGCGCTGTTAGCGTGTATGTTTGTGCGTATGTAACGTGCCACGAAAGGCAGGCAGGCAGGTAGGTATGCAGGCAGTAGGCAGTATACGTAGGTTATGTAATGGATAAGCGTATGTGTGTATATATGTATGTGCATATGTGTACATATGTATGTATGTATGTATGTATGTATGTATGTACGACTGTATGCCATGTACGTAGTGTCTGTTTGTCCGTCAAGGGGCCGATCCGTCCGTCTGTCCTTCTGTCTCTATGCATGTACGCATGCAAATATGTTTACATGTAATCTTTTCTGCATGTAAGTATGTATGCTTGCATGGCTTCTTGCATGCAGGCATGATGCGTAAGTATGTAAGTAAGTAGGTGAGTAAGTCAGCAAATAAGCGAGTAAGTAAGTAAGTAAGTAAGTAAGTGAGTGAGTAAGTAAGTAAGTAAGTAAGTGAGTGAGTAAGTGAGTAAGTAAGTAAGTAAGTAAGTAAGTAAGTAAGTAAGTAAGTAAGTAAGTAAGTAAGTGAGTAAGTAAGCTTAAGTA
>CAJNJA010062164.1:7728-23432 GCA_905231915.1 Symbiodinium necroappetens
GGGGGGGGGGGGGGGGGGCAGCTTTAGCTGTTCTTGCTGTTCGAGCTGGTTGAAGATTAGATTTTCCGGCGGGTGTCCGTCTTGACTTGTGGAAACTTAGAGTCTTCCTCGTCCCGCAAGCACTTGGATGTTCGAGGGAGCTTCCACTTGCGAGCTTGTTGCATGAGCATGAATGGGTCCGCCTGCAGGAGGGTATCCACGGCTGTGTAGAATCATAAGCGGAGAGTCGATGGATGGGTTTCTCCTTCGGAAAACAATTTCCAATTCGAATGTTGGACGAAGTGGAGGACCGCTTCAGGACGTAGTATAGAGGATTGCAGCTAGGGCTTTAGTCCCAATAACTACATACTACCAAGACGGGCCACATGTACTTGCTACCCTGGGCAGATGCTGCGAGTTCTCGTAAGGCCGACTGCCCGGTCTATGGGACAACCCAATGAAAGGCTTCGGGTCATGTACTCCGTCCCCAAGGACCCCCTCAAAGAGATGGGGCTGGCCTAAACCCCTATGCCCTAGACGCCCTAGAGCCGGAAGGTGTTCTTAGGCTGGTCTCGAGATCGATAGCATCCAACACGGGCACCAAGAGGGGACCTTGATGTTAGGACAACTTCTACGAAGGTCCGCAGTTTCCAATGCAGCCGTGACCTGTATCTACACGGCTCTTGGGTGTTGTTTGGTGTTTGAGCTTTGTGTTGTGTTTTGCTTTCGGGCTTTTTTCCTTCAGGGATGTTTGCTCCTTCCAAGGGAGCAGAGGAACATTGAGCATCATTCCGTTTTGTGAATGCGGGACGAACAACTATGAACATACCTGCCAATGGTGTCTGCAATGGCAACGGTAACAGCAGTGTAATGGTGGTAGCAGCCATACTAATGAAAGTACTGGCAAGTCAGGGTGGGAGTAGTGAAAACTAGAGTACGAGCCATATTTCTGCTAGTGGCAGTACTAGTTATCCTAGCAGTAGCGACGAGGAAGTTACATGTTGCTAGTTTGGGTATGAGTCACTACTCTTGACCATGGCAACAATAGGTTCAAGAGCCACAGCAGCAGGCATGGCGGTAAGGATGCGAAGGCTGATTGCAATCCCGGGAAGCTCAAGACTCCTTCTGTTAGGACACCTTTAACTCACATCCCTGCAGCATGGCAAGACACCCGATGTACTCGAAGGTATATAAACCTCAACACAGTTTAAACTGGACGCTAAACCCCAAACAACCCAACGCCAAACATCCCCAAACCCTTTCTGCTTTGCTTGCGAAGTGCTGGCGGTGAGGCGGCCACATGCGAGCGAGCTTCGAATTTGGAGCTTTTGAGGAGCGGAATCAAACGTAAGGGTTCTACTAGTATGGGCATGTGTGTAGGAGTTCTGCTAACATTTGTTGAGAATGTTGTACGGCTTGCTTAAAGTTTTCGTCGTAACGTTTGTCCTTTATTGGAGTCTCGGAGGGGTTTTAGCGAGCTTTCCCGATCTCCACGCGCTGGTGGAAGGCGAAGGCTTAGGGTACAAGGGCCGCGTGAGTGTACGGTTTAGATTGGTTTGTGGTCGTGGGGAGTGAGGTTAACGTGTCGGTTAAGGGGCAATCGGAAGGCTCGGAGTTTAGGGCCATCAGTCCTGTAGAGACCCATGGTGCGTGACAGTTTATGGTCGGATTTTAGGTTTTGGGTCTTAGGGTTTAGGGATTGNNAGGGTGGGGGGGGGGGGGAGGATCTGCAGATTCAGGACTTGCGGTTTGAGGATTTGGGCATTTGGGGGTCTAGGATATAGTGTTTAGAAATTCTGGGGGAATTCAGTTCGCAAGCCCCGACATCCCTTTACACAGGATGCAAGCAGTGGAGTTCGAGTCGGCGCTTGAGGCATACGAATCTGGAGATTTATCCAGGCGCTGCCCTCAGCACGTTGTGTCGGGCTCGATGTCGGAATCTTGATACCGAACATTCTACCATTAGAGGTATACCGACCAGAATAGGAACTTCAGAGCTACGAGAGAACCGCATTTCAGTACTTCAGGCTTCAAATCTATAGGTTAGTTAGGATTAGTTCTCGAAATACCCCACTCTTGAACTTGGAGGTTCTTGTAAGACAATGAGCCCGTGAGGCAACGCAGTAGACTCCGGATGTATTCTTGTTAGCGTTTCTAGCAGGATTTGCGCGTGAGGTTTCAGTCAGGTTTCAGCAGGGCTTTGGAGTTGCGCGGTTTGGAGGTTACGGTCTCGGGTATGGAAGATGGTAGGTTTGGGGTCCAGTATCGAGCAACTATCAGGCTTGACGCTGCCCCAACAACGATAGTGCAAGTGCAACTTACCCTTGTAAATCAGGTATGTGCCTGAATTCAACACAAGAAGCCTTGCATGCATTAAGGTACATTCTCTAATTGGTGAGCTTGGGCTGCCTTGGAGTATCCCAAAACTTTGAGTTGCTGCAATTGCAGGTGCTTGAGAACCTGAGTCCTGAACATTTGGTACCCCCACAAAGATCACGAGCAGGGCCACTCAGAAAACGACAGTTTCCTCTTTTTTATGAGAGCAGCCCAGAAGCCTCAGCAGAGCTCTCAGAGAGCCCAGTGGAGGTCGGTTGAACTCTGCGATGCATTGCTGCAAGACGCTCGCCACAGCAAGTCGTAGTCGTGAGTCTGAGGTGGTAGGGGCTCAGGAGGGCTCAGGGTTCGAGGGACAGCTGGAATTTTCAGGGTCCAGGGCTTTGCCCAGTGAGGTTTAGGGTTCCGAGTGTTTCGTTTGCCACTGATATCAGCGGCATTGATATGTTTAGTGTTTAAGGTTTTCGGCGGTGTGGCTCGAGTCTGAAAGACCCTCTAAAGAAAAGGCCGGAGAGCCTTCTGTGCCTTAAGCACTTGCTCCGAGGCACCAATCAAGAACTGATCATACGCTACAATCGCAGCCAAGCTACCACGACGGAGCAAGTGTACATGATGATCAGCAAACAAAATTGCAAGCACAGCTTACAGGCAGTTGACTCATATCCGGTGCACCCCTGCCCCATCTCCTTTGCCACCAGAACCCTTCGGCTGCCTGAGCTGAGGGGTCTGCTGCACTGCAGATTTCTGCTTCCCAGCTCCTTTCTGATTTCGCTGTCTCGGCGATCTCTGTTGCGCGGGAGACGTGTAGGTCCATTGTGGATCCGGCTTCTGCTTGTCCCAAGCCTGTTGCCAGCCCTGCCCGCACGTCGCACAAGGTTTGGCGGTATCTCTGCTGTAAATCTTGCCAAACTTGCATCTCCAACCCTGGCTCATAGCTTCGCTTGACTGGTGGGCAGCAAGTAGTGCTCACGTTCGAGAGAGCTGCCCTTGCGGCACCAATATCCACTTGGACTGCGCCGCTCGAGCAAGTGTCCGAGCAAGCGTCCGACGGCGTCGTTGCCGTCGATACCAAAGACGCTCCTTGCCACGGAGTGTAATTGTATCCAGCGCCACAAACTCCTATGCAGAGGAGTGCCTCTCCAAAAACACTATTACGCATGCACTGAATCAAGCAGTGTGCCAATCCCGCCTGAGCGCAGAAAGAACACAGATTCCGATGGGGCACAACTCCCAATGTTGCGCAGAATGCGATGAGTCGACGCAATGCTGGCCGCCTCCAGCACAGCGGCGCGGGGTCTCGGCAAACAGGTCGATGGCGTGCCTCACAAGGAGAAACTACCGCTACCGAAACCTGAAGCCAGACGCCTAGTATTTTAAGGTTTAGGCTTTGCGATTGGAGCCTGCCATGTGCTGAAAGTGTCCCGTGCTGAAAGTAGGGGTAAGGAGTTTTGAAGTTGTGGAAAGGTCTTTAGTTCCTGTGGAGATCTTGGAATGTGTCTCTCCAGGCCCCGAAGTTATCCGGACACCCCGAAAACCCGAAACCCGAACTTGCCCCGAACAAGCAATAAGGACGTATATCTACATCTATAGGTGTATCTATATATTTTTTTAATTTATCAACATATAAACATATTTATGTATGTATATGCATGTATATACATATATAGATATGTACAGAGAGGGAGGCAGAGAGAGCGACAGAGAGAGAAAGAGAAAGAGAAAGAGAGAGAGAGAGAGAGAGTGTGTGTGTGTTTTTTGTGTGCTTGTTTGTGTGTGTTTGTGTCTGTGACTCTGTCTGTCTTTGTGATTGTGTCTGTGACTTTGTCCGTCTTTGTGATTGTGTCTCTCTGTGTGTGTCTGTGTCTGTGTCTGTGTGTGTCCGTGTCTGTGTCTGTGTCTGTGTCTGTGTCTGTGTCTGTGTCTGTGTCTGTGTCTGTGTCTGTGTCTGTGTCTGTGTGTTTTTTTTGTTTGTTTGTGTGTGTGCGCACGTGTATTGTTGTGGGTCTGTGTGTATGTGTGTCTCTGCCTGTGTGTGTGCGTGTGTGTGGTTTTGTGTGTTTGCGTGTGTCTGTGTGTCTGTGTGGTTGAGTAGCTGAGTATCTATTAGCAGCTACATCCGTAGAGTTCCGTAGAAGCAAGATTCGTTCTTCATCCTGCGCCCTAAACCGTACGTGCTCAAACCCTTCTAATGTGCCGTCATTGCGGCTCTAGGATGAACAAGCTCTCGGGAGGCCGCTGTCCGAGGAGCTACGAACATTAACACTTTCAGACCCCGCTCAACAAGACCCTATTCAGTCCCAGCAGGCCCGCAGCATTCACCATATTTGCCAAAACAACGTTCGAGTTGCAAGGTCCAACAGTACCGCCGATATCCGTCGATACCCTCTAAAGCGCTAAACTCTCAGTGCCAAGGAGTGTCCTGACGACGGGCCATGCCTGCGTCTCAGGAAGTTGGTCACCCACGCCTTGGACTCCAAGAAGGCCCTGTCGAGACTCCCTCGAGTCCGAGAGAGCCCCGTTTACGTTTCCGAACTCAACCCCAAACCCCTGTTTCGAAAGAGTGAAGGATCGAAATACTGTTGAACTTTATATGTATGGGGCTCCTTCTGATGATGTAATGTATATACCTTTCTTGAGGGGTGTGGGGCTCCCCTGTCTTCATGATGATGAGGCGGAAGGTCATTAGAATTCCGACCATCGTGCGAACCATAAGGTAAGGCCCGCGCCCTAAACACTAAAAGCATATCCCTGAAACCCGTTAGCCTGAATCCTGAATACTCAGCAGCTTGATTCTACCCATTTGCCAATCCGAAGCCCTAACCCGAGCCCAACCCCAAGCCCTGTACACAAACTTCAGCCGCCGAACCCCCAACCCATGTTAGCCAAAGCTAACATAACTAGTAGGGCCCAGAAGACTTGTCAATAGTCCCCAAAAGCCATGTTATTCTACATTGTGCATATGAAAGCCCCCTGTTTATTCTGGAAGTCAGGTCTGTCAGGTCTGGAGGCTCATGCATGTCGCCCTCTGCAGGCGGCGACGACGAGTCCTCTTGAAGAGATGGACTATCGCGCAGGGTTGCTCAAGCCCAGGGTGTAGGATTTCGGGGTATTGGACGCTTTGGGTTCAGGAGCTAGGAGTGAAGGTTAAGGTACTAGGGTCCAGGGCGTTAGGGTTTCGCTGGTTGGGGTCCAGGGTCTCGGTGTGCTTCCCAGGCCCCTCGTAGTAGCTGAGTATGTGCCTTGACTCGTAGTGGTAATACCCTATATCATTCTGAGGCTGATTCCTGTGGACCCTAACCATCAGGCTGATACTTATGCAGGTATCAGTTTCGACAGCTATGGCTGTAATCGTGTTCGGAAGGAAGCTCAGAGTCATAGTTAGTCATCCAGAACATGGTAGATATAGTAATATTCGGTTTACAACAAACTCTGAAACGAAGAGCTGTACAGTTTCGAACTACAGTAGTGGTGGAAGCACTGGTAGCAGTAATCTGGTCATGATAACAAAAGCGATCAATTGTATAGCAAAGAACAGTCATGCTAAAAGAAATAGCAACAGCGAGAACATGAAAAAGTAGTAGCTAACTCACACACTCCGTGCCATAACCCTACCGTAGAACCGAAAACCCACGAGTAGAGACAGGGTTAGAGCGCCCTGAGGCGTTGCAGGTTGATGTAGGACTTGCACGGCAGGAACTTAAAGCATTGAGCTCGGGGTGGTGTCTGGGAGGCCATGTTCCTGATGCTGACCACCAGTAGCGGCTTCCGCCGCGGAGTGCAAAACGGTCGTGTGGAAATGGCAGTGGGCAATGCCCAAACGGCCTTGGTCCAACCTGAAAAGCAAGATGTTCCATACCAGGCAGAGCACTCCTTCGGACACTGCGTCTGAGCAAGGCAACACATTGCTGGACGCAACCTTGGCGGACCAGCCGCGGATGCAAGACCTGGCCGCAACTATACTCACAGCCCAAGCAACTCTGCCTACGGGCTTGGACAAACCCCGTTCGGGTTCCGGGCCAGAGCTTTGAGTTTAGTTGTTCGGGGTTTTGCGGTTAGGTTGAGCCCAGCATCCATGGATCAATGGCCCTTAGTTTCCTCTTGCGGAAGCACTCGAGCGAGGTGGAAGATCTAGCGTGCACGAGTCAGTAAAAGCAGGCCAGGAAGAACACCTACCACAAGGAATAGGAAATCAATTTCACTATCATGAGTGGTATCTGCTATGGTGACTGATAGATGAAGAGAGTGACTGTCAGTGTGGCTGTTGCTATGACCACGGCCATGGTGATGGCGGCGATGGGCAAGAAGGTGATGGGTTTGGTGATGCTGACGATCATGAGGATGATAGTGTTGGTGATGGCGAGTTGCACATGTTCATTATGGAATTGTCGACAGTTAGATCGTGTGTTCTTTGAACGTAAAATGCCTCCCCAGCCAGGACCTCTAAGGTTTGCAGGATTCATGGCCGGCTTTCAGGATTCAGCTTTTGAGGCCTTGCCTTGCTTCCTTTTGTTGCTGGGTCATGTGGATTTTTAGGGTGCAGGGTTTAGGGTTTAGGGTTGGTCCACAAAACGAGCGATCTTGGTCATCAGCAATCCACGAAGGGCGCATGAATGGAAGGATGCTACGTTCGGGGTACAGGTGCTCATATCAGGAGGTTTCCGTGAAGCCTTACTTGTGAGATGCTGCCGTTCATGTATTTTTTCTGCCAGAAAGCAAAAGCTCCGCCTCACCACTTGACCCAATGCACAGGCAGCAAAAGTAGGCCCTAACTCAGAACCCCTGCAGCCGAATCTAGGACCAGGCGCGTATCAGCCTTGGAAATCTCCAGAATTTAAGGATGGCCATGTTGCCGCTGTACCCTGGAGATTCAGACACCCTATGACAGAACCCCCATGTGTAGATTCAAGCCAAGACTGTGTGGAATGCCTTGGGGTGGGTGGCTTGGGCCGCAGCCTCCTTGTCAGGTCATCCGCCCGGATGAGAAGTGAGCTGGGAGTTTCTCGATATCTCTTTGATGATTTTAGGGGTTGCTACATTTCATTGACGGTTTTATCTTCATCGAGTGGCACAGTTCGTTATTTCCGGTGCTGGGCCTCAGGGATGCTTATTACAGCAAACACCCACTTTGGGGTACCCTTAACCTGGAATTCATCTTCGGCTTCGTAATTTCGGGTTCCGGTTGTGAGCAGTTTGGATGGTAAGGCTTCGGCGTTGGCCTTTTGCAGAGGAGGCAGCCGCAATAGTACTCTGCGGGTTGCTAGTCTTGTCATGTACGATTGTTGTTGGGTTTCAAGGTTTGTGGTTGAGGGGGCATTTCTTTTGCATCCTTGGACAGTTGTAGTGTAAGAAACCGCTCCTCATCTCCAGCATCCAGCCCTAAACCATACACCCGCGGCCCTAAACTCCAAACTGAAGTATACTTAGAGGACGCTCAGTGAGAAACACCCACCCACGGCCGCTGCCGCAAGATCCAGGCGTCCTTTCCGTCGTCGTTGTTCGAAATGTCCAACGAACAGGTATAACTTTCAGACAGCCACCAGGAACTGAGAACAGCCCAGTTTCCAGTGTCAGGGTCCAGAGCATCGAAGACAAACAAACAAACAAATTACCAAGTGTTCTGCTGATGCTCCGAATGTTGCTTCTTTCTTGTTGGGTATACTATTGGTATAAAGCGATGAAAAACAAACTGTAGCTGCTTTTGTTATAGGAACCACTACAGTCACTACAATAAACGATGACAGTCAGGTTTTGCCCTTCGTTACTACACAATCCAGAGGTGTCGAAGGTAATCCTTTGCCTCGGTTCAGAATTGTTCCTCGCATACGACATGGACAGTATCAAAGAACGCGTTTAGGGTTTGATCATCAGAAGGTTTAGAATGTATCTGAATCTGGCGCCATGATTGTTGCGGCATGTGGCATCTTTGGAATCTTTGGCCTTGTCAGAAAAGACTTTGCACGCCTGCAAGCTGAGAGGCATGCTCCCAACGTCCGTGTACTACCGCTGTCGTTTGTATGAAGCCTGACGGTCCATAAACCTGAAGTCTACACTGTAGCTGCTTAGTGTATTATGCCACACCACAACCAACCTGCGTAGAATGTAGTCTGTATACGTACATCATACACCCATCAATCCGTCCATCCGTACGTACTCGCATTCTTGAATCTTGAACCATCGTGGGGACATGTCTCACAATGAGCGGAGGCGCAGAGATCATCAGCCTAGAAAGCCAATCTGCTTTACCCATCCCGAACCATTGAAAAGAGTGCACTCTTGCAGTGGGCTTTAGGGTTTTGAGGGCTGTGGGTTCATAATCCTCGTTTAGCGTTTGGGTTGGCGTTGAAAGGTGAAATTCCGACCCGAAAAGCTACATGCGCCGAAGACTCTAAGCCCAAACCCCAGAAGCCACACGCCGAAAAACTCTCAACCCAAGTCCTAAAGATCAGAGTCTGCAGATCTAGAACTTTCGAGTCGGGTGCCCGGTTGGAGTTCAGCTGAGATTTCGGGATCGAAGGAAGCACAGTCTGTAAGGGTTTGACGGTCTGTTGTGCCGCTACAAGAGGCTGCGGCAGCTCCGGGCCAGAGCAACAAGTTTCTACGAACCTTAAACCCCAGTAGACCACCAAACATTAAGCAGAGGCCTTCCAATGGCTGCATGTTGCCCTTGGTCGAGCGAATATGGCTGAGCCATGATTCGCACGGCAGCAGCTGCCTCATGTGCAGGCTCATGTGCAGGAAGGAAGCACCCTCATTGCAGACACTGACGATGACGACAGCTCCTCCCACTCCAAGTCCCGCTGCTGCTGCTGCTGCTGCTGCTGCTGCTGCTGCTGCTACGTTGACTTCCACTGCTGCTGCTAATCTGCTAGTACGACGACTACTGCTGCTACTGTTGCTACCGTCAGAACCACCACACCACCAGCACCAGCACCAAGTCCACAACCACGACACCGCTACGGCTACTCCTACCACTGCTGCTGCTGCTGCTGCTGCTGCTGCTGCTACCACTACTACCTCCCCACTACTGCAATTACCAATGCCATTGCCACTACTTCGACAACTACCACTATCGCTTTTCCATCGCCTGACCACTACACCCTGGCAACCTCCTTCCTGGTAGCTTCCCGGCGTGTGAAAGTGCTTTTGAAGAAATTCGATGATCGAGCACCATGCTTAGTTAGCTCAGGCATCAGTACGGCGGAGCTGCCACACTCGAAACCTTCAACTCGAATGCTTGCTCCCGATTCCGAGAAAGAGACCCGAAGCTCGGAACCCGAGCTGCTACGACTCGGGGAGGTGTAGCAGCAGGTTGCATTATGACGGTCTAGGGCTTACGGTCTAGGGTTGATGCTTAGAAACGTTTCAGGGTTTCTGGCGTTCCCAAAGGTCTTGGGGACACCGGGCTTACTAACATCTTATAGGTTTTAGGTTGCTTCGATGGCCCCTGATGTTGTCGCCTGTCATCTGGAACCCTGGGCCCCGGAACCTTCAACCTCGGGCTGTCTTGCATCCTTTGTGTGGAAACTGCCAGCATCAAACCTAAGGGTCACAAGCCATCGCAACTTCCGCCGGACAAGCTTCCATTTCTATGGGAGCCTAAAGCTGCAGAAGTTGGGATCTGGAGCTGCAGCGACTGTTCAGAGACCCTGAACCCTTAAGCTTGATCCCAACGTCCAAGACAGACTTTCAAATCTGCCCCAATCGGGAACCCAGCTTTGGATCTAGCGTCTAGAGTTTAGGGTTTCGGGGGCTTTGAGAGTTGACTTTGCGGCTGAGCGCGAGATCATTGAGAACTTGCCGGAGTCCTGGCAGGTAGCAGACTACGCATGTAGAGCCGCACCCTTCCGTCATCCGCAACCGCAACCAAAGTGGATGTTCAATTTGGCCAGAATTTGGGATTTAGGGCTTGGGCGCAAGGATTATCGTAAGTAGGGTTCTGTGTCGATGACCGTGGCTGTTCAGCTCTGCAAGTTTTCAGGTTGTGAGGGCATAGGAAGTAGGCTTACAGTTGATTCTCGCGGCCTGGTGTAATCATACCCCTACTTACGAAGTCAACTGCTCCTCCCAGCAAGTATTCGTCAAGTTTCCGTTTGGTCTTAATGGTTCGTGAGCAGCTTGCTGTGCCGGCCCATGTCGCCTCAACGTGCGGCCACCAGGTGCCAGCACGCAGGTTTTAGGAACGAAAGCTCCATGTGTTCTGGGCCAAAGTCTCGAGCAATACACCTTGTGCCACAAGCGGAAGTGTCGCTGCAGTGGCATTGCTGCTAGTGGTAGTGCCTGGTAGTGATTCGGTAGTCCTAGTAATATTTATTCGTCGTTGTCGCGGTGGTGGTGTTCGTGGTGGTAATAGAAGTCGTCGTCGTCGTGGTCGTCGTGGTCGTCAAGGTCGTTCTAATAGTCGCCATGGTAGCTACACTCACACTTGCAATAGTGCGTTTTTTCTAGTTGTTGTCCCTGCCGCTGTCGCTGTCGCTGTTGCTGCCACTGTTGCTGCGGCTGTTGCAGTTGCGGTTGCTGCTCCTGATGCTGTTGCTGCTGCTGCTGTTGTTGTTGGCAGCTGTTGCGTCTGCCGCTGCGGAGGGTGTCTCGTTTTCAGGGCTGCAAGGTGCTTTAAACTCGAGTTTCGGCACATGGCTGTCCAAAACACTGTCTGGATAAACCACCTCTATTTTGCATGTCGTATCGATTTTTGCGTTGTTTTCCTCGCAAAACATGTTCGATTTCATGGCTGCACTGTGCCAAAGCTCGAAATTTCGCACATGGCAGCTTGGACTTCTATGCGTATTTACAGTCATCTGTTGCTTCTCCGTTCCCGTTTTGTGCTTGCAAGTCGGCTGGTCGGGAGGGGGCGGGGGGACTGCATCTAGTGTGTCTCTCTTTTGCTCTGTGCTGTGCAGGAGTGGTTTTGCGGAAGCGTCGTAAATACCGTGGTTTTCGTTGTTTTTTACCAAGATCCCCGCCAGCTCCAGATTCAAAGCAGTATTCCTAAAACAGATCGATTGCCATGACCGTGATGACGATGGTGAGGATGATGATGATGTGATGATGATGATGATGCTGATGATCATGATGTTGATGCTCCTGATTACTGATGTTGGTACGTATGACAAGTATGACGATCATGATGTTGATGCTGTTGCTTGTTCATGCAGAGGATAACGATGGCGATGATGACAACTATGATGATATCAATGACAATGACATGCTGGTGTCCTGTTACTTGCCAGGCGCTCCCACCAGAAAAGTCTCGCGTTTTATGGGCTTTCCAAACAAAACCTTTAAAAATGAACGCAAAACTGAAGCAAAGCAAACAACAAAAACCACGATATTTGCGACACTTACGCAAAAAAACACACCCAAAAAAGCAAAACAAACACATAGAAAACGAGGGCGAACCATCCTCTAATTCACGAAAGCCATACAAAACTCGAGGTGTTCTTGCTCTGGACCTCAACAAAAAACGACACACCCTCCGGGGCGGCAGACGCAACAGCTACCTTGTTCTTGTTATTGTTCTTGCTGTTGCTGTTGATGTTGCTGTTGCTGTTGCTGTTGCTGTTGCTGTTGCTGTTGCTGTTGCTGTTGCTGTTGCTGCTGTTGCTGTTGCTGCTGTTGCTGTTGCTGTTGGTGCTGTTGCTGTTGCTGTTGNNGCTGCTGTTGTTGTTGTTGTTGCAGCTGGCGGTGCGCTGGCTTTGGTCGTAGCCATCGACAGTTGAAGCGGTTTGTTTACGTTTTCGCAACTGTGCAGACCTGCCCCAGCAGTTTCGCGGGGAGGAGATATAAGTCTGAAGTCGTTACCTTCGTTACCGACTTTCCTTCTCCGGTCTTGAGCACCACACCCAAGGTCGCAGCGGAAGCGGTCGCAGACATCGGCCAGCAAACGGAAGCAACCCCCACCGAGCCCGAAGCAGCCCCACCTCCGGCAGCGTTGGATCCGCCAGCGAAGGCCTCAGGAATTGTCTTTTGAGCACAATTTGACAAAGAATTGAAGAGCTTTTGACGATTTTGGGTGCGGCGTGTTTGCGGGTTGCAAGAGTCTGAGTCTGAAGCTTGCACCAGATGCCTGCCAAGTTGCAAGCCTGTGCATCAATCAATAGTCCCTGCCCTGGGCAGTACGTGCCCCCAAGCCCGCGCCATGATAAACTCCCAAACCCAAGATCTCTCTGGATTCCGTCCCGAAGCACTTAACTGCAGGTTGCTTCTACCGTCCCTCCGTTGGCCTCAGCCTTTGGTGAGTACATGCCGACAGCATAGGGTCAGGGTTCGGTGCTAGTGTATACTCAAACTCTAAAGCCTACATGCCGAGTCAGCATAGGGTTAGGGTTCGGTGCGAGTGTATATGCAAACTCTAAAAAGCCTTAAACCCTGACCTAGGGGCGAAGCCGGAATGACAAAATCAAAAAAACACTTGGGTTTGGGCTTAGCTAACAGCATAGCGCGATGCTGGAGTTTCTGGATTCTAGGGTAGGGTTGCACCAAAATGGAGACCCTGATTGATAACCCCCTCCTTTAATCAGGATTGCCAGATGCGAACATTAGGCCCCTTAGTCATCGAAAGTCTAGCACCATTTCCCCCTCCGCGTATCAGACACGTTCCGAGTGTTCAGCAGGGGTTCGCGAGCATGGAGGTCAGACCAGAGATCAGGTTTTGGGTTTGGGATTGAGGGCTTATAGGGCATAATGGCATCAGCCCTTCAGCTTTGGCGCACAGCGCACAACATCTGACCTCCTTGAGTCTGATGCTCCCTGCAGGCTTGAAAGGAAGCAAGACCTCATGCACGGTTCCAAACAGGGTGCTGCAACATCAACGGCATGAGGTCGACCAAAGACAAGACAGAAGAACCGCTTTTTTGCCGTACAGTTACGTATTCTATGACTGCACGACAAGGCGTGTCCTAGCAGCATTGTGCATCCCAGAATACACTCCTAACCTTTATACAGCCCCAAACCTTAACCTTTACTTGGGCGTAGGCTGCAGCCATGGAAAAGGCCACGGAAGAAGATGTTGAATTTGCTGCAGGCATCTTGAAGGATTGCTTTGGAGTTGGCCCCCGTTTTTCGAGAAGATGATGAACTCCGAGGGACGTCCGGAGCACCGGACGGCCCAGCTGGTCATTACAGACTTCTCCAGCACCACCGTGGAGGTCTTCCTTCGTTTTCTCTACTCCGGGGTCAGTGGTAGAGGGCCCACTTGAAACCCTAGTGGAAGTTCCGGAAAGGCCTGAACCTGCAAAATGCCTGCCAGCTTTCCGCCTCTGCCGCCTGCTACCAGCTTGCAGACTTGCGCAGAAGCGCGCTGCAGGTGATCTGGGTCAGAGCGCCCCAACAAACGCCCTGAACTCCTGCAGGAATTCCTCGTGCCCGGTCTTCTCCGCATTACTTTCACTATTATTGCTGGTCTGAGGGACCTATTGCAAGGATGGAGTGCCTGCTCGAAGCAGAAAGAAGCGACCTTGCCTTCGCCCTTGCAGCCGGTCATCGAGAGAGGACCGCTCGAGGGATGAGGAGGCGCGCATATCGGCCGCATATGGAGCAAAGGCAGAGGACGGGTCAGAATCTCACGAGTGGAGCTTCTGGTCTTAGGATGTCTTCAAGACTTAGTATTTGCTGGGCGGATGTTCAGTAGCACCGCCGATGACTTGCAGCAGTATGTCGGTAATCGTAAAGCCCTCCCATTGCAATCGGACTCGTTTACATGGATGCTTCCGTGCGACTCCGTTTATCTCACGCGTCTCCAGTTCGAAGAGAACGTGCCAGAGCAAGTCCACCACAAGGTTTTCTCTTCGCAGGATGGCGTGAGCTGGCATCTGGCTGCGGACTCGGGAAAGTGCAAGATCGAAGCAAAGACGTCGCTGAGCCTCAGCCGGCCCCCTTACCTCGTGAAGTGGTTAGAATCCGCCTTCCAGAACTTCGAGCTTGAGNNCTCAAGCTCGAAGTTCTGGAAGGCGGCTTCTACAACAGTTTGCACGTTTTCCTCGGGACGATCTTCGCTCTGAACCTTCGTTCACTTTCGAGCAGCAGCTTCCTTCGACCTGCAGGCTTAAAAAAAGGTTGACTCGCAGGCACCTAGGCCACGGCGAAGTTAAAGCTCAACCTTACCTACTGGAGCCTGAAAGCCTTGCGAGGGCCCTGCAAACGCAAGACCTCACAAGTTCATCACCTCGATCCACAGGCCAAAACCTGAAAGTGAGGTTTCGAGAGTAGGGCTCCAGGAGAATCTCGCTGTCGTGCTTTGCAGCTTTGAGAAGCTAGCCGGCGTCTTGAGCCAGCCTAACCTTATACTTTGTTTGTGCGTAAAGTCTCCCGTCCTCGACTGACTCGCTGGAGGGAAGCTGAGACGATTTCCGGATTGTGACGTCACTTGCAGCTTTCTTCAGAATCCACACATGCTTCGGCCCGAAAGTTGTTACAGTTACTTGAAGAAGGAACCGGCTGTTGTGCCCAGGATGGATTTGGTGCGACTGGCGCGACTCCGACGGTGGTCCGGGAACCCAAAGTCATTTCCTTGCTGAGACCAAGTGCCTAACTTCATGCTTTCTGGGTTTTCGATCTCATAGGGAAGAGTCAAAGGCTGAAAGCTGGATGGGGGTGATGCAGCGTGTGTTTCGCATTGACTGCAGAGTTAAGATTCTTGTATGATGCCTGTCGGAGTGGTCGTCGTGTTCAACAAATGGTTTAGGGTTCGGGTGCTTGTTTGCATCAGCCACTGGGTCCAGACTGCGCACCTGGAGTCTTCTTCTTTCCTAGAACCTCCATTTCAGCAACAGCAGAACATGTCCGCGAAGCCTTCTTGTAATTGCATTCAGACACCCCAACCCACCAAACCCGAACCTCAAATTCCAGAAACCCGACTCTTTTCATCCCTAGCCCGAGCCTCACTGCTGAACCCTGACCTCCTAAACCCCTAAATGAATTGGAGAAGTTACCGAGCTGCTGATGGGAAGAAGGAGCTAAGCCTATCTTGCCGTAAGCTACAATAAAGAGGCGAATGTCTGGCTGATGCATAGGTGGACATAAGCCGTGAGTTTCACTGTGGATCTGTCCTTGCCGTTCTAGAGCTCCACTCGTGACGAGCCCTACATCCTCGCTCGGGTTTGGGTGCTCTGGGGGTCATGGAGTTTCGGCTTTGTGGGGCAGTCGGGCAATTTCGAGCAGGCCCGGAGTGAGAGGTTCTTTGCCGACTCGAGGCCACATGAGCCTCCCTGCAAACCATGAACCAACCTCGCTTGCATTGCCGAGTCATGAGAGTCTATAAACCCATAAATCCTATAGGGACAAAACACACTAAGCCCTAAACTGTAAACCCTTTTTTTCAACCCTAAACCCTTTCGTTTCTTTCAACCCTAAACCCTTTCTTTCAGCCCCAAACCCTTTTATTTCAACCGTAGGCC
>CAJNJA010062175.1:1784-23432 GCA_905231915.1 Symbiodinium necroappetens
GGTTTAGGGTGTAGGGTTTCGGTTTGGATCTGCTTCAAGCAGGGCCACCACCACCAGCACCACCTGTTACTACTTGTATGACTACCAGAACGACTGCTATCGCGAGGCCAACCCTGACAGGTGGCATCCTTTGCTTGTTTTGGCGTTTTCAAAGCTGTTGCTACCAGGGTGCTGCTTTGGTGCTCAACATGCTTTTGATATGAACGTGTTGATGCCGATGGCGATGGTTATGAGGATGTTAGTTAGACTTTCACTTAACGGAGAGAATTTGCTCCGGCACAGAAGTACCGTTAGGCGAGCCGGCACCGCAACCACTGAACCCTAAACCCAGAGTTTTGCAAGTCCACATCAGCGGATGCACTTACCCTTATACATATGCGAAGAGAATGCAGCAGTCTAGTACGGGACCCGCCCTTCTTGGGGCTTCGGGGTTAGGCACCCAGACGACAACAACAGCGCGCCCAGGTGCCTTGGGTTCAGTTAAAGTTCTGGTTTTGGGATAGAGGTTTATGTGCTTAGTTCCCACACTCCAAACTTCCCTAAACCCTAAACCCTAAACGCCGTCAGGCCTGCCATGAACCTGGCTACTGCAGTCTGGATCTGCCAACAGAGGTGCGACTGCTCAGCACCCTTCCCAGCCTTGCCCTCTACGGACTCCTAAACCGGGTCCTGCACAGCCACAGCGTTCTGAGCGAACCCCCCTAAACCCTAACCCTAAACCCTAAACCTACCGAGAAAGAGCCCTGATCAAATAACCAACTCGTGGGGTGCCAAAACCCTGAGGGTCCAAAGGACCTAATGATCATGTACTGCGGTTACGGATAGTATTTGTGTAGGTTAGTATTCAGAAGAGTATATGATTATTGGGTACGTACTTGGACCCTTAGGGAAAGCCTGTGTTTGCGATAGCAGCCACTGTTGGTTTCTCCTCAAGAAGCATACAGCCGTCGTGCTTTGTGCAAGGTTGGAGCGAAGTTTGTTTCACATACACTGTAAACATGTGTTACTACTTCTACCACTACTACGGCGATGACTACTACTGCTACTTCTGCTTATTGCGGCTACTGCTACTGCTGCCGCTGCTGCTGCTGCTGCTGCTGCTACTACTACTACTACCACTACTACTACGACTCCTGCTGCCAGTGCCACAGCAGCGGCTGCTACTGCTACCATGTAACACCGCTAGTCTTCTTCTGAGTCTACCTCTGCTTCGACGACCATCACGGACTACGACGACAATGTTGTTTTGCAATGTCGACCACTACCAAAGTTCTGGTTGCGGGATGGAGGTTGATGTGCTTAGTTCCCACTCCAAACTTCCCGCCAGGCCTACCATGAACCTAGTCACCGCGGTCTGGACCTGCCGACAGAGGTGCGACTGCTCAGCCCCCCTCCAAGCCTGTATACTACTGCTGCTACTACTACTACTACTACTAAGGGTCTCGGCTGGAGCCTGAGCGGTCAGATAGGACGACTTTGCGCCATGGTCTTTTTGACAGGAGTCGTTGTTCTGCTTGTGATCCGATATTATACTGCTCTGATGGTGAACAGGGAAACACAGCCGTGCTGGTCCCAAGTCCAGCAGTCATCACCTTCATTTCATGAGGCAGTGGAAGTGCCACCTGTGATGACAGACCTGAGGGTTGGGCAATCAACCAAACATTGCCCGGGAGCTCATAGAGCAAAACCATGTGGTGGGATGAATTTTAATATTTCTTCTGCACGTAAGAGAGCTTTTCGCAGGGCGAAGCAGAGGGCTGCAGTACATGGACAAACTGTCTATCGAGGTCGGTTGCATAGCGCGGCTAGCCTCCAGGCCTTGACTGTAAGCAGGGCAGCAGGTCCCTCCCGTGGGCCAACTGCTCAAGAGACGAGACTGCGCCGCACTCCTGAGTCACGGCGCTTGCGTGTCCAAACGTGGAACATGGGCGGATGTTCTTCCGATGCCTATGATGTACTGTGTGACTGGCTGGAGCGACAGCATGACCTTGGAGTCCTGCTGTTGCAGGAGACGCACTGGGGATTAGGACACACCGAGAGCCAATGGAGCACCAATGGCTGGACGTGGTTTTCCTCACCGGACCCGGCGCGACGTTACGCGGGAGTGGCCATTGTGGTGTCGCATAGACTGGCGCCTGCTACGGCGTGCACCTTCTGTGCATGGGTGCCAGGGCGTGTACTTCAGGTGCGGGTGGAATGTGACCAGCTGAATATCGATCTGGTCACGGTTTATCAGTGGGTGCGTGAGGTATCTTATTCTGCTGAGCGGCAAGAGCAAAGGACGCAGATATGGCACCAGCTGGGGCGCGTGGTCCACAGTATTCCCAAGCGGAACCTCCTATTGGTGGGCGGTGACTTCAATGCAGGACTGCAGGCGCACACGAACCTGATTGGCAAAGGTCTCCTTCAAGGCTCGGCGGATCGTGTTGATCAGGAACTTCAGGATTTGATCGAAGCAAATCAGCTCTGTGTGCTTAACACCTGGGGAAGTAACCGTCCTTCTAAGTGTGCCACGTTCTGCAATGGTCAGCAGCGATCACAGATAGACTACCTCATGGTCAGGAAGCATGCAGCTGACCACATTGCGCGCAGTGCTTGTCCCAACACAGAGGACCTCACGCCTTGGCGTCAGGGACCCAAGCATCGTAAGCTCGGGTGTAGCATACCACAGCTGGCAGGATGGAGACTAGACATGCAGGGGTCCTCGAAGTTGGCTCCTGCTCGGTACTCCCAGGAGGACCTGCGCTGGCATCGGCAGCACCGGACAGAACGCTTTGCTGCCTTTCAGACGCAGGTGCAGCATGTCGCTGAGCATGTGTTGCCCAGTATGCCTATAGCAGCGCTTAACAGAACCCTGCTAAGTCTTTGTGCTGCTCACTTCCCACGTAAGCCTGTTGTCATCCTACGACCAGGTGCCACGCCTGCAGTGAAGACTGGTATAGGTCACATGTGGGCACTTCACCGCGCGCTCCGTGCGCGGAGACCTGGAACCTCCTTCCTCCAAATCATGGCAGCATGGAAGAGGTACCACCGTTTTATGAGAGCATGGAGGGAGGTTCGTCAGCGCGGGAGAACTGCTCGGCGTGCTCGCATTGAAATGCTCGTGCAGCGTGCCAGCGACGCTGCTGCCAGGCATGATATGCGGGAGGTCTATAGGGTTGTTAGACGTCTGGCCCCCAAACGTAAGCATGAGTCCCTTAGGATAAGGTCACCCACCGGGAATGTCCTCACGCAGCGCGAGCAGTTTGATGCAATTTATCAGTACTTTAGCACGGTGTTTCAGCGTCAGGATACGTTTCAACATACAACGCTGCACACTGCTGTGGCCTTCAGTGCGGCAGAGGTGGAGCAGGCAATCACCGCCCTTAAGTCCTGTAAGGCTGTCCCGTCTGGTAGCCCCATAGCGGAAACCTGGCAGATTAGCCCTGGCCCGTTCTCTAGATACCTTACGCAGCACATCCAGTACTGTAGGATGAAACGCCAACCTCTGCCTGCTGAAACGACAGATTGTCAGCTTGCGCTCCTGCCGAAGCCGGGACGACCGTCCCGTCGGCCCTGCGATCTGCGCCCACTAGGCCTCCAAGACCCGAGTTCTAAGATCCTGGCCTGTACCCTTAGAGATAAAATCGCCCCCTACGTAGTCCCGTGGTTGAGTGACAAGCCACAATTTGCCTATGTGCCGGGGAGGTCGATTGATGAAGCCATCCTAAGAGTTTGTCACAATTGTGATCGCATTAAGGCCACACTCCAGGATGCGCAAACCACGGTTCACTCTAGGAGACTTGGAAATCGTAATCCTAAGTGTAAGGGTGGAGCGCTTCTCAGTCTAGACCTCAGCAGAGCTTTTGATGCTCTGCCGCGTTGGGCACTTGCAGCCTCGCTACAGGCGGCGGGAACACCCAGTGACCTATGTGAAATGGTGATGGATCTTCATGAGCAGTGCCACTATTCCATACGCCATCATAAGCACACAGGCCAGTTTCCGATGCAACTTGGAGTGCGTCAGGGGTGTTCCCTGTCCCCGTTGCTTTTCGCAACCTTCACGGGCTTCTTCTATGAAGCTCTCCGTGAACGCACAGACGCTACATGGGCGGCTGCCTTTGTCACTCTATTCGCAGATGACACCATGCTTCAGTGGCATATCGAATCCGAAGCTGACCTTCGCTTTCTGTGCAGATGTGTGCGTGTCACGTTCTCGCTTTTCAAGGAACTGGGGATGACTGTTAATGCTTCAAAATCTAAGCTAATTCTCTCCGTTCGGGGTGGGGTTGCTAAGAGATGGCTACAGCAGGCAAGACACCGCACCAAAGATGGTTTTGTGCTTCGCCTTGGCACGCCGACACGGCCGCTGGACATTCCACATGTACGTAGTGCCGTTTACTTGGGAATTGAGGTGTCGTTGGACAACTATGCTCTTAGGACCTGCAGGCATAGAATGCGCATGGCGGGGAGTGTCAGGCAGCAGTTACTGAAAGTGTTGCACACATCTGGCCTTGGCCTGCGTACCCGGACTGTCCTGTACTCCTCCTGTGTCCGAAGTTCCATGTTTTATGGCCAGCATGCAGTCGGATATACGGCCGGGGTTCTGCGCCTACTAGAACATAGGGATGCCAGATACTTGCGAGCACTTGCCAAAAGCCCGTCGCATATCACCCATGAGAGTACCCAAGCTTTGCGCACCCGACTGCAGCTGAAGCGCCCAGTTGACGTTTTTCAGAAGTTGCTGGAGGGGCGCTTCCGATCGTGCCCTCGAGAAGACAGCCAGGCAGGGTTTGCGCGCAATAAGCGATAACTCGACCGGTTAAGCAACAGTACAGCAGTCTCACTGTCTGCTGGGCTTGTCGAGATGACTGATTGTGACCCGGTAGCCTGCCACATATGTGGCGTGTACTTCCCAGATATGCGGCTTCTGCGTTCGCATCAGGCTAGGCAGCATGGTCAGGTTAAAGCCCCGAAGCTTGTCTCTAGGGAGTACACGAGACAAACCATAGATGGCATGCCGCAATGTTTGTACTGCCGTAAAATTTTTACGCGTGTTGAGGGTCTTCAAAAACATCTCAGAGGCTCCTGTAGCGTTAAGTACCAGCAACAGGTAAAGGTGGCCATGGAAGCCAATGTCGCGAGTGGGGAGGTACCCCCCGGGCATGAGGAGTTGCTGGGGTGTTCGCACCGGACTCCTCCGGCAGAAACGGTTGCCCGACCCTTGCTGGAGTCGCCAGATTTTTGTGCCCAGATCAAAGCCGGATGGCGAACTGTGCTGCGTCAGAAAGCCTATGTAAAAACACTTGGCACGCACTGTGTGATCTGTGGGCAATGGGCTTCCTCTGCGGGTGGCATCAAGCAGCATGTGCGCCTGACTCACGTGCAAGCCTGGAAGCATAAGGAGGCGGCGGTGTCGCAGTGCTCAAGCTTGGGCCTTGTATCTGAGTCTCCGTGTCGCTACTGCGGACTACACACCAAGGAGCCGCGTGCACACTTGCCTCGCTGTATGGCGGTTTTTCAGGCTTCCCTTGTGTCCATACTGCTTGCGCAGGAACATGGAGCCGGGAGATCAGGCGATGGCGGAACAGGCCAGACGGGAGGCTGCAGAGGTCTTCGGCGCTCCTCCTCTGGAGACGGGGGACAAGTCGCGCCGCGAGTCAACGGAAGGGCTGGAGGACTGGGCAGGGAGGAAGCCCAAGTGGAACAGGCCCGCTTCCAAAGGCCAGCAGAGCTACGGCAAAGGAAACTCCGGTGGCTCCTGGAAGGATCCCAAGGACCCGTGGTCGTACGAGCCAGCACCGCTTGGAGAGCAGGAGCAGGAGTTCCTTCGCAATGTCGCGAAGATGCTGATGCGGCACGAGTCGGAAATGCGGCTACTTCGTCAGGACACGACGTGGATGATGTTTGTGGACACGCAAGAGCAAGGAGTGCTCTCTCTCATCCAGGAGAAGTCGGCGAAGTGGCAAGAGCTGTACCAGGAGAAGAAGGTGACAAGCAGCCTTCGCACCGTCCTCCTGATAGGAGTTTTCCAGGAGCTGGCCACGAGGTTGCAAGCCCTGCTCCAAGATCAAGATCGCCTCACAAAGATGCACAGTGTAGGGTGGCTTGTGAATGGGGAGCAGGCGCTGAATCCCAAATGGGTATACCAGCAGTGGTCGCCGGAGAAGCAGACGGTGGAAGTCTCACCTCAAGCGCCAATCACGTACTCCTTGGCGTTGGACGCGATCCAGGCGGTGATCAACAATGTGGGAGGCCCCGGGGTCCTGTTGAGATTCAGATCGACTCGACCCCTGACGGAGAAGATCACGGGCGAGGTGATGCCGTTTGCCCTGGTGCTGTCAATGCGAGGGCAGCTGGCGATGCAAGTGCATCAGGCGCTCGGCATTTTGTCGGGATGCGCCTGCCTGAAAGTGGCGGGACTGCGAGTTCGTCCGGACAGAGGGCAGCAGTCCACTCTGGCCAAAGCCCTGGAGGACTCATACACGGGTCTCTCCTTTGCAGACTGGAAGCCACGCGATCGCAAATGGCAGCGGCAGCAGTCCCAATGGACACAGGAAGGTCCAGCTATGGAGGGAGCCGAGACGACCAAGTGAGGCGGGATCCACCAGTGCGCCTGCATTTCAAACCGCATCTCTGCGTTCCGCAGAGCCGACTCCAGAACCCCAACAACATCTGTTACTTGAATGCGTGTGCACAGGCTTTTGCGTGGACTGGTCAGCTGGTGGATCGCGAGGACCGCTGCTATGGAAACGCCACTGCAGCAGTTAAGCCTGTTCTTGCCAATGGGAAGCCTCATCTTCCCCAGAGCCTCGCGTGGCACATGCTCTTAGGGGGCTGGCGGGAAGTCACCCGACAGCATGATGTGTGCCAATTTATGCAACACCTGCTCTCAAAGTGCCTTCCCTCTGCATACATCGGCACGTGGCAAGCCAGGCTTACAGGGCCTGATGTTGTTGCGGACACAGGAGCTCTGGATGCCCCGATTCTTCTTGATCTCTCAGGCGCGACGGTTGCTGAGTTGCTTCATGCCTGGCACGAGCAACACACCATTCATGCGCTTCACGAACATTCGGGCATCGTGCTGTTGCAGCTGAAGCGGTATAGACAGGAGGGATCAGGCCATGTGAAAGACCAGTCTGCTGTCAGGTGGCAGCCGGGTGAGCGTGTCGCAGTGCCGGTCTTCAGCGGCCCAACTGGGGTCCACATCCGCTTTGAGTATTTTAGGATAGCTTGGGTTTTGTGCCACCTAGGTCTGCATGTTGAAACTGGTCATTACCAAGCAGTGGTGTGTAAACCCATCGCGGATGCCGGGGAAGGCGAGTCTGCAACATGGCAAGGCTGGGTCTTAAACGACAACAGCAAACCGCGGCGGCTCGCTGCGAAGGATGCAGACATGCTTGTACGCAACAGCTATCTAGTGGGTTTGGTGTACGACCCAGGGAGTCCATGATGTAGGCCATGGGGATGTACAGATGCACCAAGCCGAAGACGGGTGCTGCTACAGGTGCAAAATTTCTGAGATGGACGGCTTCATGCAGGTTGCTCTCTCATGAATTCAACATGTATGTACAGTCAGTATATGTGACGAAATCAAGTGCTCCTGTATTCATTTTGCCTTGGAGGGAGGTTCGGCTCTCTATGCCACTCTGCGCAGTTCGCGCAGGTGCAGCGGCTCTGCAGCCATAGCTAGCTAGGGGGGTAGGTTCAGAGGGTGGCACTGCGTGCAGAGGCCGCGCTCTTAGCCTCGAGTGAGCCTGCCTGCCAGCACTGGCTCTGCCTCAGTCATCCTGCAGATGCGTGCTTATGCTCGGCTCATGCCTGTATGCCTTTCGATCAAGATGGGGTGCCCTCATTGTTCCTAGTTTCGCCGCACTAGGGGCATGGCTGCGTCAGTTGGAGAGGTCGTGCGGGTGCCCTTGCCGGCGCAAATATACCAGGAGGCGCTGGAGGAAAACCTGTTGCTGGCTGCGTACAGACTCCTCAAGCAAGAGGAAGCAGGTTGCTCCCCTCCAGCCTCTCTGTCCATTGCGCAGCGCAATGACATCTTGGCCTTTGCCCGGAGCGATTTGGTACCCGAGAGGTATGAGCGACTTGCCTTGTACGCTGCTCAGCTCTGTGAGAAGCTCCCGGGAGCGCATGGCGCGGGCTTGCCGCCTCCAGTTGATGGCGATGTGGAACAGGGTAGCTCTGCCAATCAGGTCGCATCGCAGCTCCTTCAGGATAGCTCCGCGTCCCTCTGGGGTGCGGCACGCCAGGTCATTGCACAGCTCAACTTCAAGGCCGAGCGTCGTCTGAGTGCTGATATGATGCAGATGGTTGTTAGGCTAGGAGCGTATGGGCACCACTCCTTTTGTGGTCTGACACAGGCGACTGCAATGCATCGCTCTGTGTGCGCACTCCTTAATGGATTAGTTCGCAAACTCTGCCCGGAACATAGGTGGACTAGTCTGGTAGTTTCCCTTAACAGTTTAGTCCCGCCCCACGTTGATGCGCAGAACGCGCGACTACCATCATTGTTGGTGGGTCTGAGCCACTATAGGGGAGGTCAGCTCTGGATACAACATGACCAGGGCAAGGATTTTGAAGAGTGTGGCGAGCAACTCTTGCCGGGCGTTGCATATACCACTAGCATGAGCTGCATACTCTTTCCAGCTGCCACTTCCATGCATGGAGTTAGGCCGTGGTCAGAAGGAGATCGAGTAGTTCTTGCTGCTTTCACCATCGGACAGCATCGCTTTCTCTCGCCGACAGAGCGTGGGGTGCTGTTGGAGTTGGGATTTCAGGTACCTTAATGCGGTGCTGTCGAGGACGGCCTGTCGAGCCACTCTTTCTTTGGCCAAGCATGTGTACCAGCATGCGCAAACGCTTCACCGTTCTTGCTCGGGGGAAGGAGCGAAAACGGGCTGATCCCGCTCTGTTGTGTCTGTATGTATGTGAGACTGCAGAGTGGTACGCGTGGTAATTATGTGCACCGCACTCATAGATTGCCCAGCCAACGTGTAACTCTGCTGAGCATACTTGTGCCAACTCAGGTCATGGACATGCCGCGGATGGCCGTGGATGCGTCGCGGCTGCACGCCTGGACTGAGGCACCGGCTGACACAGCATCTGGCCAGACGGGGGCAGTCCCAGCAGATGCTGCTGCTGATGATGAGCTATCGGACCCTCCGGTTCCTTTCGCCAGGGCTGAGGCATCGGGTGCAGATAGTGCTAATGGTGCCCAGGGCGTTGAGGATGAGGCTGAGAATCAACAGCGCCTCCGGCGGTGCATCACACCACAGTGTGGCAAACTATATCTGTACACGAGGCATCGACACTGTTGCTCCCTATGCAGAAGCAGTGCAGGAGCAGCGCATGCGCGGCGTTGTGGAGCCTTGCAGCGGGCTCTTACAAGGGGAGGGCTGATCCCCAGAATGAACTCCACTCAATGCTCCACGCCTGGATGTCCCCGTGGATCAGGGAACGGATATAGAAGCTGTTGCTCATATTGTATTTATGGGAGACATAGTGGCCGATGCACCTCCTTTTGGCAGAACAACATGTCTCGTGGCGCTGCCTCTTCATTTTCCCATGGAGAGGCGACCGGTCATGAGCATGGTGATGCTGCTGCTACCAGTGACGCAGGTGATGTGGAGTCACCTGTATGTGAGCCAGTGGTACAGAATGATGCCGAAGAGTCTTTTCTCATGACACTTGATTGAGTTGCCTTATGCCTAGATTAGAGGGCATTCTTGGGCCGCCAACAGAGCGGTGAAGCCTGGAGCTTCCAGGGGCTTTAGGCTCCAGCCATTCCCGTCGCGAATCATCGAACACGGTGTGCGTGCTGAATGAATGAATACTACTACTACTACTACTCCTATTGCCATCGCCACAGCCACTGCGACTGCTACTGCTACTATTGCCACTGCTATTCTTCTACTATGCCTACCTCTATTTCGACGACCATCACGGGCGAGCACGACAATGTCGTATTGCGAGGTCGGCCACTACCAATATCAAGAGCATGCCACTGGCCAGTAACACGCTTGTCCTTGCTTGGTGTCTGTGAGTGAAAATGTCACAACGAAACTGCTGACCACGGTGATGTTGACGATGCAGGCGACAATGATAAGCATGACGACAGTAACGGTGACGATGTGTATTTTTGGTGGAAGTTTGCAAATTCGGAGAACCGATTTCGGTGTTGTGATATGGGTAGGACATTGGGAGCCTAGAGTTTCGCGGGCCTACATCATGGCATCACCCTGAAATGCGTGCAGGTGTCCACAGCCGTTTGAGTTACAGGAGCTTCTCTGTGTTGACTGCCGTTAGAATTAGTTAGGTGGGCCCCCATCTCGGCCTAGTTGCTGAGCAAGAGACCCCCTAAACCCTAAAGCCATGAGCACTACTTGAAGCCTTAAACTGTCTGCCGTCCTTCCCTAAACCCTAAACCCTAAACGCTAGATACTTCTACTCTATGGCTATGGTCCATGTTGGGACTGCCTGTGATTATTTTTGGGGCGCTTCCGGGGCCCCAGCAGTTCATCATGTGAACACAGCTTAAAGCATGAGCACATTTGGGACTTTCCGAAAATTAGGGTAGCCTATTTTGGGGTCCTTATAATAAGGATCCTACTATTTCGGGTACTATATTAGGGTCGCCTATTGTCGGAAACTCCCCCGTTTAGGCTTCCCATTGCCACCGGGATCTCCCTTGCTTTACGTCTTACTGTCACCCTGCAGGCCTTTTGTTTTCCATGGTGCTTTCGTTCCGACCTGCTCCAAAGATCCTCCTAGGTGGTCTTTTTTCTCCACCCCAAACCCTGAGCAAGCACTTTTGAGCCCCCTAAACCCTAAACTCTAAACTAAACCCTAATCCCTAATCCCTAAACTAAACCCTAAACCCCTAAACCCATGTATTTCAATTCCGCAGAGCCCCATGCAGTCTGGGACTAGGTGTTGGGGCTCCAGAATCACGGTTTGGGTCAGAAGTGTATGGGTGCCAAAACCCTAAACCCTAAACCCCTAAACCGAAAACCCTAAACCAAACCCTTCAACTTCTGAGAGTGAATGAAGACCACAGAGTCGACCCTAGCTGCGGCTTCGATACTGGTGGGGTCTGGAAAAGTTCGTGGTACTGTAACCCAAACCCCATTCAAATCACCAAAATGCCCCTATGGTGACGGCCGTGACCCAGTACCTTAAATATTTTATTCCCAGGATACTAGAAGAAGCATAACGTCTCTTTTTCTCTCCAAAAAACGCCTAGGTCTTTATTGTACGTCCCTCAGGCATGCCCGCTCGACCATGAGGATGTCGACTGCAACCCGTGCGTGTTTTATGGCACGCGTCGTGGCTGTCACAGAGATG
Organism: Symbiodinium necroappetens; assembly: GCA_905231915.1. NCBI lineage: Eukaryota > Dinophyceae > Suessiales > Symbiodiniaceae > Symbiodinium > Symbiodinium necroappetens. Next base: position 13,116 of record CAJNJA010062175.1, read on the forward strand.
CCTGTGACTTTGGCTGCGAAGCCCTAAACCCTCAACGGGTTTCTCTGTCTTTGCCCGCAAACGGCTCATGGTTTCGGCTTTACGGTGATTCAACTTCAGGCGAAGCACAAGAAAACCTGTAGCTATAGTGTTTAGGGTTTTGGGGGTTTAGGGGCTTAGGGGTTAGGGTTAAGGCTTTAGGAGTTTAGTATTAGGAGTCTTTAACTTAGGGTAGTTAAGTCCTACACTTCCGATGTCGTCTGTTACTCCCTAAAACCCTAAACCCCTAAACCCTGACCCCTAAGCCCGTAACCCAATGCCTCGGCACCCAAAGCCTTCAGTACATCTGTAAGACGAGAAGCCACGACCTGATTTTCCAACCAGGGCTTAGACCTCGAAACCTTAGGCCCTAAACACTAAACCCTAAGCCGTAAACTCTAAAGCCTAAAACCCTAAAACCCTAAAACCCTAAACCCTAAAAGCCCTATAAACCCTAAGCCTTCTAGACCCTGAAGCCTTTAAGGGGCACTAAAGGCACTCGAAGCTCGCCAGTGCCTTCGATCTTCACTCGGTTTGTGTCGTGTGCCTGACAAGTTAGAACTGTCTCGATATCCACATCAAGTGTTGGAGGCCTCAGAATGTGGGATTCGTGTTCATAATGGTTTAGTGGGGTTCTGAGGTCATGTTTTGCTGTCGACTCCCACATCCGCAGTTCATCATTCTCTGCATGTTTGGTCATGAGAGATGGTCGTTTGCAATCTCGTTACTGGTTTGTCTTGTCTTCGAGTCTTCGACCAATTTGAAACATAAATGCAGGCCCACGCTTATTCCTACAAGAGCGTGTGCTAGGGGTTTTTGAAATGTGCGTTCGACTGCAGTGCTATAATCCCAAAATCCGACGCGACACCTGCTAGCCTTTCAAACCCCGAACCCCCGAAAAGTTACATGTACACCCCCCCGTAATCCCTACTTACTAGACTCTTAACCAACCCTAAATCCGAAGCTACAAACAATCCCGACTCAGGTCCATACCGTCATACGGAAATCGAAGTACCTGCACGGCACCACCAGCGCCCTCGCAGGAACGCTCGCATGCGATTGAAGAGGAGCCGTTTCGGGCCTAGGGCGCCAATAATATCTTACATATCATAGAGCATACATTAAGCGCATATATACATATACATATACAAAACATATATATGTATATATACATATATATATATATACATGTACATTTCTATATATGTGTATATGGCAGATAGTGCATGTGATATAGTAGTTACATTCAAACCTCGAGCCCCAGAAAGCTTGAGCCCGTCAAAGAACCCTAACGGCCCTGCAACATGTACAGGGTGCAGGGTTCTGAAACCGATACCCTAAACCTTAAACTCTAATCCCTAAACCTAAATGTGCGGCGTAGAGTTTGGGGTTTTGAGACCGACGGTGCATTTCATGGCACGGTTCAGGGTTTATAGGCTCTAAAGCCGATAATGTGTCAGCTATATGGTGTAGGGCTTAGGGTTTAAGGGTTTAGGGTTTAGGGCTTAGACCCAGTCAGCCGTCAGGACCATTGACAGCCTTCTCGAAGACTACGATAGATCACCGGAGACTTGGCTGGAATTTGCTCGCCGTGTCAATAGCTCTACCTCTTAGACGGAGTTTTTGGAAGGCTACAAGTCCAGGACATTTTCAGGTGGGCAGTTACCGTTATAGGAGCCTTATATACCTTATAGAAGCCTTATAGAAGCCTTATAGAAGCCCCTTATACCCTAAACTCCCCACCTGTAGTTGCCTTTAAACAAAGTTCCAGGGACAGAATTTGTATGGGCTGCTAGGTCTTCAGGGCTTGGATATGGGTTCTTGAAGGTTTTTGGTTCTGAATCTTCGTGAGTTCTGTCGAATAAGAAAAATCAGGGCATTGGGCCTTTACTGTTCATTCTTCTTGGGGTTTGGGGCTTTGGGGGTGTAGGGTTTAGGGTTTATGGTACTCCGTTCTTTGGGTGGGCTCGCGATGATGTAATCCTTCAACAGGCATCCCAACTCGAAGCCCGCATCCGTGCTGAACGCTGCCACGCTCCGAATTCCAAGCCAGACCCTAGACTTTACGCGCTAGATCCCAAATCCCGGGCATCCTAAACCCCAAACCCTAAACCCTAAAACCCTAAAGCCCTAAAGCCCCTAAACCCTACACTCTATTGAAGCCAGACTCCGACCTCCGAAACCCTGAATCCAGGATCGGGTGCACGATGAGCTACAGGCCTGGACAGCCCGCAGCCACTACGCTCGCAACGTTCTTGCAGGCACTGGCACTGGTTTCGGGTGTAGGGGTTCATGGGGCTCGGGTAGAGTTCGACCCCCAAACGCTAAATCCTAAACCCACGACCATAAGCACCCCTGAATCCTAGGCCAACAATGACAATCAACAATCCTAAGCTTGACATTCATGATCTTCAGGTTGGGCTTGGACATCAGGAGGTCGCGCGCTCGAAGTGAGTCTTTCAGGGCTCTGGGATTCTCAGGAAACTAGGAAATTCCTCAACCCTAAGCCCTAAAGGGTGGTAGGGCTCAGGCAAGTGGGGCTGCTTATAAACCGTATAGAGTCGAGGGTTTAGACTTGACCCCTAACCCTCCAGGTACGTATAACTAGAGGGAACTGCAGCCCCCAGGGTCCTATACCCTAAACCCTAAACCCAATAGTAGGAACTAGCAGGAACCTGCTTTAGGCTTTAGGTTTAGATGTTAGACTTTCGAGTTTCTGGCAGCAGCCCGATATTCGAGCGACCTCTCTATGCGCAGCCGATGTTCCCCAGCAGTTGCTTTAGGCTTCTAGGCCTGAGTTCTAAGGTTGAGGGTTTAGGGTTTAGGGTAGTTTCGTTCAAGATATGTGTCGACAGGTCGGGTTTTGTAGGTTTTGGATGAGTAAGGTTGCATCCTAAACCCGAAACCTGAACCCAGAAAGGCAGGCTTTGTACTTCTATGCTTGGTTTGGGGCACACACCAAAACCCTAAGCCCAAAACTATAACTATAACAAGGAAGGAACTCCAAGGAAGAGTACTAAGCCATCTAAACCCTTAAGCCTAACCCCCCTGCCCTAAACGCTAAACCCCCTCCCCCCTAAAGCCCCCAACCCTAAACGCCAAACCTGAACCCCGACCTCCTACCCCCTAAACCCCCTGGGCAGCCCGCAGGACTGTTTTCGATCTGCAAATGTCAGCTGCGTAGCACGACGTTCCTGGAAAGCAACATGAGGGCTCAAAGTTCTTAGAACTTGCATGCCACCCTCTCCTCCTTTCCTGGGATTCCCCAAAAAGCATCAAGATCAAAGCTCTTCTGGCTTTGATTCTATCTGATCACTCCCTTCTTTAACACACCCCGAAACTCTGGATTTCGAATCGGACTGCTCGAGAGGTCGGAGTCCTTGCTCTTTCCTCCTCCGTGCCGACATCATAGACTCATCCTCCACCAGTCGCCATCGATGTCCCATCTTGTAGTACAGGTCGTACTCCCTCTGGCCGCCACTCTTGGTAAGAGTGTTTGCCAGTTGGGCCTCGCTGTGCAACCATCTCATCTGCACCTTGGTGTTCATCTGTGACTCCTTTAGAGCCAGAAGCTCTATCGAAGTCCTCTTCTCCGCCCGCTTGATCACAAGCACTTCGGTCTCCAACTTGTCGTAGACATTCCGGCTGTCCGTAACGATGCATCCTAAGATGCGTTCCACGGCTTGGTCAGGACAATGCAGGTCTGGTTTTCCATGCCTCATCTCGCTCCATTGAAATCGTGTGGAGTACAGGTTGTCTTCCCCGTTTACAGCTGCTTGCGCCTCCGCAGATCCGGGTGATCTGCAGCTCCTGTCGATTTTCTGTGAGTGCCAGGTGATCGGTGTCACGTCACACACCTGGCCAGACATGATCTGCACATCCGTAGCACCAATGAAGATGCCTCGCGTCGATCCGCCGTCGGGGCGGTTGCAGTTTGCGGCATCTACCCAAGCCACGAACATGAGCCCAGTCTCCGGCGTGAAGCTGTGGATCTTCATGCGGTGGTTCTGTTTCGACTTCGCATGGGCCAGCAGGACGTTCGAGCGGATGATCGTGTCCACCGTGCTCCTCGTTACCTCAGAGAAGAAAAGTCCTACTTCTGCCGCAAGGTACGGTGCGACTTGCTGGGCATGCCAGCTGAGGCCTCCTAACAAGGCACGAAGTTGAGAGCGCTCTCTCTCACTCGTCGGTTCGTCTCCGTTCTTTCTACGGCTTGCGTTCACCCCAATTTCACTCACATTATCAAGGTAGCTTGGTAGGGAAAGTTCAAAGCCCCCTTCCACCTGCTCAACAACCACGCCGCACTGTGTGAACTTGTTTTGTTCTCAGTCCCCCCCACTTGAAACGGTCTTTAATGGCTTGAAGCTTTGATTCCCAAAGAACATCACCACTTTTTCCGGCGAAGAAGAAGTCATCGACATGTCCACTGATGAGTCCTCGGAGTTCACCTCCTTCTCTCAAGGCCCAGCAACAAGAATCCGACCACATGCGTTCGAAACCTAGATGCTGCAAAAACTCATCTACTGATCGGTACCATTCCAATGGCGCGTCCACTAAGCCGTAACATGCTTTCTGAACCTTGGTGATGCTCCCAGCTGGTACTCCTCATGCCGCGCAGATCTCTGGGCAAGGAATGCAAAACAGCTGGTCAGGATAGGTTCGTGACTGGAGGAATGCTCCAGTCACGTCCCCGTTCTGGACCTTCCATTGTCTCCATGACGCCATCTGCAATAAAAGTTGTCTCATCTGCCTCGTCACGACAGGGGAAGTAGTGGCTCTATGTTCGTAGCCTCCGTCTTGGTATCCAAGCAGCACCGTCCGCGCCTTTGCTTTGCGCGTCCCGTCCTCCTTCAGCTTCCACGTCAATGTCCACCGCATCCCTATCGCCTGGCTGCGGTCAGGCTTGAGATGATCTGGAAGAATCTCAAAAGCCTTGGAAGCCACGAAGTTCTTGACCTCAATTGCTTTCGCGCCGCGGAATGCCTCCAGGTCTTGTGGAGACATGCGTCGTTCGGACAGTTCAACTGCCCGTCGCCTCATGCTCCCAACGAAGAAACCTCCCAGGTTCTCCCAGGCTCGTTGTTGCCCTCGCCGACTCTCGGGTAGCGCGGTCTCGATCTCGACGGCTGCTTTGTTGTCTGACCAGTAGGAGCTCTGCTGCTCAGGCCAGGACTCCACCTTCACATCATTCCACGAGGCAGTCGCCAGGTGTGCTGATGGCCCACTGCTTGGTCCCGGTCTGCCGGGGTCTCGAAAGCGAGATCGCTCCCGAACCCCCCGTCTGGTGTTGCTTCCACTGGGCGCTTGTGGCAGACTCGGTAACCGGCGGGCTGGATTTCATCCTCAGGTCTCTGTGCCCGCCTCCACTCTGAGATTTCAGGTACCTCCCCTGACACATCCTCGTACTTGTTGCCGCCGATGCGCTCTGAAACCGTATGGAATGTCCACGGGGCTTGCTGTTCTCCTGGTGATGCCATGGCTTCCAGGAGTTCCTCTCTTTCAGATGCTCTTCTCAACTGTTCGGGACTGCATTTCAGCAAGCTTCGTCGTTTGACGACCCAAATGGATCCGCCTGGACGGATGTTGCCCGAGTCGTCTCGCCGCGACTCTGTTGCCAACACTCGTGCTGGCCCAGGGAACCGCCCGTGCTTTCCGCCGGGCTGCCTCCTACCCTTCTGGGCATCCTGGCATCTCCAGTAAAACACCAATTCTCCTGGTCTGGCGCTTGTCCCAAAACGTGTTGTGCTGGTGAGAAACCTCGAATGATCTCCTTGTTGTTGAAAACAGTAGTCGCTTCAGAAAGAGAGTTTCAGCAGAGAGCTGTGGATCATGCATGCGCAACTTCTGCATAACATCTTTGGTGCCTCCAACTGCATTCTCGCATGCAGCTATCTTCCAATGAGCTTCGCCAGGGATGATGTCAAGATGTATGCTGTGACGGTCACACCAGTCTTCTATGGCTTGGCTTCTGAACGCTCCCGCCGGGTCGAGCCTAAGACATTTCGGATATCCGAAGTACTGCACCCATCCCTCTTGAAGAGAATGAATGCACTGTTGCGCGTTGGTTGCCTGTCTGGGGCCTTTAGTGATCACACGAGTGGTTCGGTAGCGGGACCTTCATCAATAATCAACATGAAGTACACATGTTCCTCGGTTTCAGGATGAACCCAGTGTCCTATGTCGGCACTAATAGTCGTAAGCTTTGGGGGAAGCGGCTCAAGGGAAGCTAAGTTCCTGTTCTGGGGTTTCCGCTTCTCTTGGCACACCGGACAACTGAAGTTCTCAGCGAGCTTCAGGGTACGTTCATCCACACCTCTACGCTTCAGAGCCTGGATCATGTGTTTGGGATGACTATGGCCAGTCGCACAATGAAGAAGATACAATTGTTTCTTGATTCGCTCGTCGGTGAGGTCTTGGGTAGCACGGTTCCTCTGGTGTTCGGCAGGATGGGCAGCTTCGCTGGGATCAGGGATGGGAAAGCCTAGCTGCTTCAAAGTGTCACGCTCCTTAGGTTCCACATGTCTGAAACCCCGGCTCACAAAGACCGTCAAGACCCAACGATTCCCTGCCCAAGTACACGATCCGTGCCATGATTTCGGAGAAAAGATCACTGGCTTATAAGCTTGATGTCAAACTCACAGCCCTCAACACTCTCGCCAAGACCATTGGTGCGAACTGAAAGCTTCCCTTTTCGACCACACAAGGACTCTCTACCTTCAATCCACAACCCACCCCCTTGAAAGGAACCGAAACCAATACTTGCGTTGGGATGCTCGGGGTCGTTGTGGCAGTCCCGGTGTATCGGGAGACAGCTTCCATGGTTCAGCGCGAACGAACTCCATCGGAGGTGTTTTGGGAGGAGTGCTCTGAGAGTACGATTGATGCTCCTACACAACTCCGGGAACGACTTCGTTCGGTTGCTAACTCCGTAGTGGTTGCCATACGCGTAGACTCCAAAGAGGTGATAGTCACTAGCGGATTGTTGGTTTCTCCAAGAGCTACCGGTGTTCTGGAGAGGGTTGGCTTCGAGGATCGCTTGCAGTTTCTTCAGGGACCTTCAAGTAGATCGACACGTCGCCCTCCGTCTCGGTCTGGCGGGCCCACTCCACATACTTGGGCTCCGTGCTCAACACATCGTGGTAGGTGCGCGAAGCGAACTTTCCGAAGCCAATTACGTCGGAGCCCACCGGCGTGGTGCGCTCCATGATTCAATGATCTTCACCATGGCCTTGCGCTGCATCGTCCCGATCGTATCGTTGGAGGTAGCCTCGATCTGGTACTCGGCGGCCACATGCTTGATCAAGTCCGCCTTCTTGCGGCTGGCCTTGTTGAGCTCGCTCGTAGCCACCTGCAGAGGCGTGCGCTCCTTGGAGGTTTTGAAGCCTGGCATCTCTCTCGCCTCGGTCCATCAGGTCCTTGATCCTCTGCTTGAGTTCCATCTTCGTCCACTCTTCTGGCGGTTCCTCCCCATAGGCGCGCAGGTGCAACACCAAGTCGGTCTTGTTCAGGCTGTCCATGGCGATCAAAAGGATCACTGACAGGTACACTACGAGCGCTAAGTTCAGAGCCGGGATTCCTGCCAGCTCTGTGGTCACAATCTTGTTCTTCCTCACATCCACTCTGCGGCTCAGCACTGGCTTCGGCTCTGCCCTGCTACCTTTGCTACGGCTATCACTTCTGAAAACCCCGGAGTGATCAGCGGCAAGCTTGGCAGCAATGCTCCCTGAAAAAGTCTGTGAGTCCTTCCTTTTCCCGTCAGGGGCAGGATCAGGAAGGAGTTGTCCCTAGTGCTGAAGATAAGTAGCGAGGCCTGGGATGGCACACTTGGCCACATCGGCCCTTGACATCCAGTCCTCTGTCAAAGACAACAACTGGTGGCCGGATTGACCCCTGGTGAGGCGCAACACACGCTTATCTTCAAGAGCTCTAAAAACAGCCAAATCATCACGAAAGTCAATCACGGCTCCCAGGCGCCGAAGCGCTTCGACACTAAGCAAAATCGGAGACTGCCCTTGGTCCAACGTTCGGATACTGATTTATCCTGGCAGTCCGTTCGCTGACACTTCTAACTTTGCGGTACTCATGCAGCGGTTTTCCGTGCTGTTGCCGAAGGAGAAGGTCGGCGGGTTCACGGAGTCAATGGCCTTGATCTTCGTCGCTCCGTGCTTGCGACGGTTCTGGTCCACAACCGCTTCGAGCGCGGCCAAGCTTCCGACTGTCTGCGTCGCGCCACCGTCAATGACACACATGCCTTTGCGAACTGCTTCCTGTGTTGTCATGAGCTGCTCTGAGGTGTCCGCCGTGAGCGCGCTCTGGGCGTAGCCGGCAAAGTCCGCGGCGAGGCTGTCGGGCATGAACTCGTCGAGGGTCGTGGTTGTCATCTCGGCCAGGCACACAAAAGGAGCTTGCTCGTAGGATCCATTGCTGCTCCCTTTGGTCCACCTGTGCAGCTGTTCCCACAGGCTTGTGAGGACAATTTGCGGCTCGACGTCCCCGTTGCCCGCAGCGTAAGCAATCCAGGTTGGAATCATCCCTGGTGCGACTGGTGCTGGATCCTGAGCTTTTGGTCTGGCCACCATCGTTGTGAAAATACTTTCTGTTCTGCTTGACAACCTTTTGTTTGTGCCTCGCATCCTTCAAGGTCTGTCGAGCCTCGAACATTGCTGCCAGGGCCTCTTGAGCCTGGCCTTCCGCGTCTGCGATGAGGGCGACGCCTTCATCGTTGAGGCCCTCGGCGATCAACTCCTCCATGGCGGCGGCCTGGTTCTCCTCGAAGTCCTCGTCCGGCGGGTCGTTCGCCTCCCCGATGTAGCTCTGGTACTTCCTGCTATCTCGCCTCCTTGTCTCCCCTTCGGACGAGGCCTGCTGCGTGTTCTCACGGCCCTCGGTGGCCGTCGTATCTCCTCCGCTGTACCCCCGCGGCCCTCCTCGCTCTCTGCTGCAGGCGTCCACTGCCTACCCCATTGCCACGAAGGTGGAGTCCATGCTGTCCCGCCATCCGGACGTCCAGGTGGAGGTAGAGGTCCGTGCGCCGCCTGTCTCATAGAATGGCTGCACCCTCTTCATAGCCTGGCTGGCCCTCATGTATGCCTCATATCCGTGTGATGAACTCATTCGACTCTCGCCGCTCCTCCGTCTCTGAAGTACGTAGCCAACAGGTCGGTCACCTCGTTAACCCTTGGCTTCCCAAGGGCCTGTCTGAGGTGATTCATCAGCTTGGTGACTCCTCCTCTGTAAGCCACCCATCCAGCTGCTTGTCCAGCCACGAAGCGCTTCGCGGCCCCTGTCAGCTCCTGAACCAACTTTGGCCCGGCCGTGTACCTCTTCTCCCATGTCAGGCTTTGCTCCCACAACAAGGCCGCCTCCTCATACTGGAGGAAGCGGCTTGCTTCGCCGCTCCACGTCGCTTTGGTCCGCGAGGTGGCCGTTGTGGCAGCTTCTGTCGCTGCACTCATTGTATCTCCAGAGCTTCCCCACTCTGGACCTGGAGCCGTAGGTCCCTGGAACGATCACCGAGCCCGTGGTCCTTCCACGGGCTCCGCTACCATGCAAGTGGTACCGACAGGTAGCTGCTTCGGAACGAGCTGGCGGATGCACACAGTAGAAGCCGCGGAAGGCCTTTTCATCCAAGCTGTTGCCCGGCTCGCGCGAGGGTCTTAATGGCTCGGTAGCTACGGAGCTTTCTCAAACCCTGGGCAGCCCGCAGGACTGTTTTCGATCTGCAAATGTCAGCTGCGTAGCACGACGTTCCTGGAAAGCGACATGAGGGCTTGCACCCCTTAAACCCTCGAAGAAACACCTAAGCCCTAAACCCTAAACCCCTAAACCCCTAAACCCCTAACCGTAAATCCTCGAAACCCCCAAACCTGGACCTGAAGACTCATCGACGGGAAGTGCCAGGCTGCTTTGAGAAGCTTCCGGATCATCAAGCTGGTTCCGAGAGCCCCTCGTATTTTTCTGTTTAGGGTTGAGGGTTTAGGGTTTAGGATTTACGATTTAGGGTTTAGGGTTTAAGGTTCAGGGTTTAGGGCTTATAAGGGTTTAGGGTTTAGGTTGGTTCTGAATTGCTTTAGGTTGGTGTGTTGTGGATGGGATTTGATAGGGACAGGAACTGTAGTGGCAGTCAACCAACGCGGCCGCCACCCGCTCGACAAACAGGCCAGCGATGGATGAGGATAACAAAGTGCAGATGTCCGTTTTCGTTGCGTTTGCGGGTGCGCAAGAAAAGTTGCTCGCACGCCCACACACACACACACGCACACACACACACACCCACGCACACGCACGCACGCACGCACG
>CAJNJA010062186.1:3011-23431 GCA_905231915.1 Symbiodinium necroappetens
TAGTAGTAGTAATAGTAGTAGTATCATTAGTAATAGATGGTAGAAGCACGACATAGTAGAAGCACAAGTAGCGCCAGTAGCATTGGCGGGTCTAGTAGCACCAGTAGCACTAGAAACGCGATTAGCACTAGTAGCACTTGTAGTAGCAGCAGCTGCAGCAGGAGCAGCAGCAGTAGTATTTGCTGTCGTGCTAGAGGACGTACTGGCTATCGAAGATGACGATCCTCATAGTGCGCATTCCAACCAACATGCAGACTATCACTCGGCTTGTTCTGGCTTCGGAGAATTCTTAGGGTGGTCGAAATCATGAGCGTCACAACCATCTCGTCATCATCATCGCAAGCTTCATCATCATCCTCATCATCAGCATCATCATCATCATCATGATCAGAATCATCGTCATCATCATCATCATCATCACCATCACCATCGTCTTCATCATCGTCGTCAGCACAACACACACAGAAGCCATGACAGGGCCTTTCTTCGTCAGACAAGCTTCTTGCCTACAGTGACAAGGTGTCTCGCAGTTCTTGTGACAACCTCCTGGGAGTCAACGACAACAACACAAAACAACTTTCTTCACCTCGACCTCCTCATCTTGATCACCACCATCATCAGCACCAACACCATCGTTGTGTTTGCCCAGAACCGTCTTCTTCTTCATCATCATCATCATCATCGTCATCATCACATCAACATCGTCCTCCTCCACCTCCTCCTCCGCATCATCATCGTCTTCACCGTTGCCATGACTTGCGTGAGCTTCTTGCACAGCTTTGCCTCTGATATGCCGAAACACAGGATCGAGCAGTGGAAGGAGGCGCAGTTGCCCAATGAGGAGGAAGAGTTAGCAGAGGCCCGATGGGTTCATGGCGAATGCTTGGCAGCTTTGGTTTGCGGCTTGAAGGCTTAAGGCTTGCTTTGGCTTCTGCGTTGCTGTGTGCTGTCAGTTTGTGTGCTTTCTAGGCGGAGGGGTCTCAGATACCTTCGGAGTTATTTGAGAAGGCACTTCGCAACCGGCGTTGAGAGAAGCCCTCAAAACCTCAACAGCCCCAACCCTTGAACCTTTAAACCTTGAACAGCTCTTCAATCATGAGCCCTGCCTAAACCCGTAACCCTAAACCCTAAACCTAAAACCCTAAACCCTAGACCCTAAAACCCTAGAGCCCTAAACCCTGAAACCCTAGAGCCGTAAACCCTAAACCCTATAGACCTTTTTGGGATCCCGGGGCCCTTCACTGAATCTTGTTCGCAGGCTCTTCGCCTCGAGCAGGAGCAGCAATTGCAGCAGGTGCGCGGGGTCCAGAGCTAGCTTTTGGGGTTTAGGGTTTAGGGTTGAGGGTTTTCTGTACCCTATCATAGAAAAACATTACCCTAGACCCTAGAATCCTAGAGCCCTAGAGCCCTAAACCCTAAACCCTAGAACCCTATGTAAACCTTAGACTTTAGGGTTCAGGGATCAGGCTCCTTTTAACTCACTTGGGAAAATCTTTCGAGGTGGCACTTCCTGCATCCTGGAGAGTGTGAGCTCAGAATACTTGGAGGTCCAGGGGACTTAGTAAGTGGGTTACAATTAGAATACGGTTTTGGCGCCCATTATATCATAACTAAAATAAGGAACCCCCAAAATAGTATTTAGACCCCTACATTACCGAAGTGGGTTATAAGTAGAGTTATAGGTGCCCTAAATGGAGTTACCCTAACTATAGCCCTACTAATAACCGACTTACTAAGTCTCCTGCGCCTCCAAGTAGGTCCCAGTAAACAAGCTTCCACGGCAATCCCAAAGGGTGTCTGTCGATCGTTGGTTAAAATAGGGGCTTAAATGCTTACCAATACCATTTTTTTGGGGTTCCTTATTCTGGCTATTATAGTATATTAAAGTATCATTGACTCCAAAACCCTGTTCTGATCTTTAATGCCTCTTTATTCGTGCAGTATGCTGGGGATTGTGTTGTTCCTCGGGGTTCTGCAGTTTCTAAACCCTGGACTCTGGACTCTAGACTCTAAACCCTCAGCTGTAAACCCTGCTCTCAGGCCTGTAAGAACCTGCAAGCCCCTGGGTGAAAGTAGTTTCGATGAGCCGGCTTTGGGATTCGGAAAGGCTTGCCTGCTTTTCGCCGGTTTGGTGAAGGGTTTAGGGTTCAGGGTTTAGGGATTGCTTCGAGCCTCCACGACATAAGGCGTCTCCGTTCGCTTCATCACCCGTATCTACTGGATTCCGAATGAAGAAAGCCACTTTGGAATTTAAACCCTTCCTTGTGGATTCCTTCTTCAGGAGCCCTGTTTTCGCTTAAGGAGTGGTGCCTGTGAACTCTTGCGCTGGCTTCGGGCACCAGTGTAGCTGTGTATCCTTGAAATCTTCGACCACTGTGGCCGCCGGCTATCCTAAAACCCAAACCTCTAGACCCTACCCATAGGCCCCTAAGTAGTTCCTTTTCGTGGGTTATATTTAGAGTCCTATAAGGTTATCCCAAAAAGGAACTACTTCGGGGCCTAGGGCCTAAGCCGTAATGCAGTTTTTCCTGCAGATTTGAGCTGACTTTTCGTAATAGTGCGTCTAGGGCTTGGTCTTGGCGCTCCCTCGGAGTTCTTCCCATTTTTAATTATAATAGGGGCTTAAGTAACTACCAATACTCTTTGGGGTTCCTCGTAGTAAGATAATTAAAGTAACATCTATCCCGTAACCTAAACCCTAAACCCTAAACCCCTAATTGTTCAGGCCCCTATGTAACCCTGTCCAATCCGGCGACTGGCAGGAGACGTTTCTTCGCTCCGCATCTGGGGATGGCAGCTTGCTTAGGATTTAAAGTATTCAGGGCGAACTTGGGGTTTAGGGAAGGGTTTAGGGCAAATTTAGGGTTTAGAGTTTAAGGGTTTAGGGCAAATTTAGGGTTTAGGGTGTAAGGATTTAGGGCAAATCTAGGGTTATATGGTAACCCTATAAACCTGAAACCTCTAAAGGGCTTCATCCTTAAACCTTATAAGCCCTAAACCCACAACCCCTAAAGGGCTTTTTCCTTAAACCCTAAGCCCTACACCCCAAAGCCCCTAAAGCGCTTTTTCCTTAAACCCGAAGCCCTACACCCCAAAACACCTAAAGGGCTTTTATAAACCTTAAACCCCAAACCCTGAACCCCTAAAGGGCTTTTGCCTTAAACCCTAAACCCCAAACCCCCTACAGGGCCTTATCCTAGAACTCCTGAGCTCCCAAATCAAAACCCCAAAAGCCCTCAAAAACCCTCAAATTCACACCCGAGACATTACAAGCTCGGCTTTTTCCTTAAACCCGAAGCCCTAAACCCTAAACCCCTAAAGGGCTTTTGCCCTAAACCCTAAGCCCGAAAAGCATCAATCTACGGGTTTAAGACTTCTCTCGGTCCTTGTGATATTCGGGCATGCCGCAAAGCTCGTCGACACTCATGCAGCACCCTTTATCAGACCTGACCGTCGCTGTTTCGAGGTGTGGTGATTTCGGAGAGTCATGGATCCTGTTTGGTGCTTGTGTCGGGTCGGGCATCAGTTTGCAGGCTCTTGCAGGAAGATGGCTTACGGCATCGGGGATATGGGGTCTTGAGCTAGGACCCTGCGAACGTTAACTCCTAAACCTTTGATGCTACACCTCCGTCAGATACAAGGTCAGGCTTGTGGTGTATCGATGGGGAGAAATTTCGGTACAATTTCGGTACGCACACACACAACAAAAGGCTTCAACTGCTTAAGGACGAAAAGAGACCATAGATCAAAATCAAAGCACATCTCCTGCTCTTTCTGCTTCGAGTAGGCCTGGTATGCACTACAGCCCCAAGAGTCGCAGTACTGGTAGTTACAGCTCATATGTGCTTCTTGATTTCAGTTTCAGGTTTGGGGCTTCGCGTTTAGGGTTTAACTCTACTAGGGGAGTTGGCCAATGCCTCATGTAGTGGTGCCAGTTCAGCTTCAGAGCCGCTTTCCTCGCAGCTTCACAGTTTAGGGCCTAGGGTTTAGGGTTCAGGGTTTGGGGTGGGTTTTTTGGGGTATTATAGAGTTTGAGCTTTAGGGCGTAGGCCTTGAGGGCTTTGCGTGAGGCTGCAGGGTTTAGGGCTTCACCAACAAGCTCTGATAATTTTCATTGTTCGGGGCTGACCCTTAGTTGCACTCACGGCAGATAGCTCCAGGTGGATAGTCAATTGGTTAATTGATCCTGTGGATATTCCTTTAGTTGCAACCTACCATCCTCACACACTATAAACTGCAAACCCTCATGATGACAAAATCGTAAGCCCGGGTTAGCGTCATGTTCATCAGTATTCTGGTTGATGCCGTTGTTTCAAGAACCTGAAGTAATCTCCGCCGGCGACATCGTTGTCTCTGGAAGCGCTGTCACCCGGCAGAATCGCACAGGCAAGGCCACAATGCCAAGAACTGACAGAGCGCGAATGTCCAAGCTTGCCGCGGAATGTCCGGGAGGGACAACCAGTGTCCTCCTCGCCGTCGGTGTCGTCGCCACAAAGCCGTAGTGGTGTCAGCAGCTGCAATACTCGCATGACGAGTCTTGCTTCAGGTCTAAAGGGGCTCAGTAAGGGTCCCTTGAGTCGCAACGGGAGTGCACGCAGCCTTTGAGACAGTTGGTTAGCTTGACCTTCTTCTGCAGCCTGACAGTACGTCTACGGGCTAGCGTTGTTGCTTGCGCCATCATTCTGATCATCGAGAGCAAACGCCACTTAAAGCAATCATCATCGTGGTACACGGGCCGGAATAACTAAAAATAGACTATTGCTTCATATAGTCCCTACATAAATCAGCATTTGGGCTCCCTACACTATTGCAGTTCGAAGGAGCAGTCGCAGCAGGAAGAATTCTCACAACAGCACCCAGCAAGCTGAACAAACAACCCCACTACGATTTACGGTTTAGTGTACGTGCCTGCCCAGAACCGGAAATGGATGAGGAGGAGGAGGAAGTGGATGAGGCAGCCTTTGTGGTTCAAGGGTTTAAGGATGTTTAAGATGCAAGCAGGGCTTTAGGGTTTAGGGATTTCGTGTGGGGATTAAATGAAGAGTTAAGGTTTTAGAGTTGGGTTGGGTCACCAAGCACTCATAGTTCCTGAACAGACCACCCCGAGCTTCGTTTCAAGCACACCCGCCCCAAGACACAAGTACCAGGTGTTGCTTCCCAGCACGATAGGGTCTGGGTAGTGCAATAGAGGCTTTGAGGTAACCTATCTCCGGGATTCTCCGGGCAACTCCTTCGTGGTAGGGCAAGTAGCCCTTCACTTTTTGGTGGTATTACGATCCCCCTAAACCCTAAACCCTCAAACCCTAAACCCTAAACCCCTAAATCCTAGACCCTAAACCCATCTATATTCCGAAAGGTTAACTTTTCGTTCCCCTAGGAACTGAACAAGAAAGGCGACCCCAGGGCCGTACCGGCATACCCCCTTCATCCCAAAAGCCCCCAAAGGCTTAAAGGTGTCAAGGTCCAAAGTATTCGGAGCCAGAACCCACCCCCCTCCCCCCATCACCCCCAAGTAGTTTGAGGGTTTAGGGTGTAGGGCCAGGCCCAGACAGGCACTGCTAGGGATTCGAAGAAGGCCTCTCTATCAAAGGTAGCATGGAGGTCCCGACAGAAACGAAAGTAGAGGCTGACACGCCGAGACCGAGGAATGCTCAAGCGCGCCTTCCTTGGCCCATATCTCATATGGGTAGTTCTCTAAATAAGGGTCCTTTTTAGGTCCCCAAATGTAGTACGGCACCCTTATAAAACGGACGCTAAAGGCGACCCTAATTTAGAGGACTAATCATATAGCGGTCTGAGGAATCAAAAGACATCAAAAGACTATTCCCCTCGTTAAGAACATGGGCTCGCACTACCTCTGGAGCTATGCTACCCATATGCTGACTTATTCTCTCAAATGATACGGCCCCCCAAACCCCATTCTATCAAAATCATCCAGGCGCCTATATCAAACATGTTGGGGGCTTCGGGTGGTGTTGTCTTGACAACAAGGGTCTCCCTTTCAAGTAAGTGGTCTGTGGGGTCCCTGGTTCTCGTAAGTTTGTTCGCGGTACCCGCAAACCCTAGACCCTGAACCCTAAATCCTAAACCCTAAACCCTAGACCCTAACCCTAGACCCTAAACCCTGAACACGAAATAAAGCCCCAGACCCTAAGCAAGTTTAGGTTTTTGCCGGCCTCGATCCTTGCAGTATAGGGTATCACCGTCCTGGATTTGGAGCAGGGGGATGTCGACCTGGAGTCTCCATTGTACCCAGAGAACCCAATACCCCTTAATTAAGGAATATACCTTAAGCTATAGGGGCCTTAATATGATGATTTAAGGTATATTCCTTAATTAAGGGGTATTGGGTTCTCTGGGTAGTTCCTTTTTTTTTAACAGGATCCTTAATATATAGTTGATTTACCCCAGAGAAGGAACTACAATGCAGACTATTATAGGTATGCTTGGTTTTTGAATTTGGGCCTGGGGTTCAGGGTTTGGCGTTTTAGATTCTTGTGTTGCTGTTTAGGCCCTAACTTGTTGAAGCAGTTGGTCGGGGTTTGGATGTGATGTTTGCAGGTTCTCCGATGCGTTGGTAGCAACAAAACTGTAACACAACGATGGTGATTAGAACTGCCTGTGAGGGTTTGTAGCCTGCTGAATGAAACTCCAAGATTAGACCCTGTTTGGAGTTCGAATATGCGGTCCTTTGACCATAACCCTAAACCCTAGACCCTAAAGCCCTAAACCCCTTGAGTCTCAAAGTCCTGCAGCAAGATTAGCTTTCGCCAGATTGCAAAGGTCTATTCGACCCCGCTGGGTAAATTTGGGGTTTAGGGTACAGGGTTTAGGATTTAGAGTTTAGGATTGTTTCGGGTTTAGGGTTCAGGGTTCAGAGCTTTACACATATCCCACACCCACAGCCCTAATCTAGAAACCCGGGAGCTTGAATTAGAACCCGGATCTTGTCTGGACTCTTCAGTCTTCTTGAGCCTGCATAGGACGAAGAGGAATTCGATGAGGATGAGGAGCCGCTCATAAACCTCGGACCTTTGAGGTCGAAATGGGAGCTTCCGAAAATCAGGGTACCGTATTTTGGGGCCCTTATGATAAGGATCCTACCATTTAGGGGTACTATACCAGGGTTCCCTATTTTTGTAAACCCCTAAATCTCGAAGGCTGAACCGTACACACACTGCAGACTCCTGGCGCAACAGAGGCGGCAAATCCCAATCTGGAGCCTTGAACCAGGGTTTAGGAGTTTTTTGAAAGTCATTGGCGTCTTGTGGAGGATCTGAGGCGCTGTTTGCCAGAACAGACTCAGCATTTCCACCACGCAAAATCATACTGTTCGACTTCAGGACGGGGTTGTGACGTGGTTGCAGTTTCAAGGTACGCCGATTTAGGGATTTGGGGTGTAAGGACATTGGACACTCAGGCTTCTAGTATCTGGGTGGGTAACCATCTTGTTTTGAGGGGCAATAGGAGGGACCCCTAGAAGGGACCCCTAATCCTAATACCTTATATAACCGTTATATACCGCTTATATCGTCTAATAAAGCCACTATATAACCCCAAGGGTCCCTTTAAGGGTCTCTCCTTTACTCGCTTGATTGTTGGCAGGGGTGAGCAAGCAGAAAGGGTTGACGAGACAGCCTCGGACAATCGCGCTCGTGCAGGTAACCTTTTATCCTCTATAGGAAACCTAAGGGTCCAAAGGACCTAATAATCATGTACTTGGGTTGCGGATCGTAGTTTTGTAGGCTAGTATTCAGAAGAGTATATGGTTATTAATTATTAGGTACTTGGGCCCTTAAGGGAAGAGAACCTTGACTGGGAGCCTTCATGGTATTCCTTGCAAGAACCCGCATAGTTAGTAAGGCTTTCGGAAGCCCTTACGGTAATCCTTATGGCATCCCTTGTAAGCATCTTACCATTGTCCAAACCCAAAATCCTAAATCGGAGAAGCCTAAACCGACCCTAATCTCTAAGCCCTAAACCCCATAGAACCCTGGCGCCCTTATGGTATCTCTGGTAAGAACCCTTCCTCCTGCTAGGACCTCGTCGAGCAGAAACTTTGGGTGCCGAACTATTCCAAGCTGGAAATGCAGTACATGGCTGCTGCAAGGCGGCGCGCGAGGTTGAGGTATAGGGTTTTCGGTTTCGGGTGTTAGGGTTGGGGTTTCGGGTTTCAGGGTTTTCGGGTTTAGGATTTGGGGTTTTAAGGTCGGGTTTTAGAGATGAGTCGAGGGTTTCAGGGTAATTATGGGGGTTCAGGTCTCGTGAATGTTGACGGTCAATTGATTTTGCATACTTCCAGCTCTGACTTAAGGATTTGTCAAGGCTGGAGCTTTGCGTGGGATTTGCAGATGCCCTTAAGCTTCAGCGACAGCACCTTCTGAAGGGCTCAAATGAAGACCTCAGCATGCCTTCATCTATTTTCAGCCATTATATAAGCCTAAACATCAAACCCTGTCCCCCCCAAACCCTAAATCCTAAGCCCTAGGCCCTATTCTGGACACCACACGTCCTGCAACAAGAATAGTATCGGGAACTGAATAATAAATGGTAATGTTATTCCTTTCAGGCTTCCGCGCGCACACCCTATTCTATCTGTAATAAGTTAAAGCCCAAGGAACTTCAACCTTGCCTGAACATGACACGCCAATTCCTATGCTCCCTCTAAACGACTCTAAACAAGCAGTTTTCAGAGGGGGGTAAGCCTACGCGTTTCCCTCAGACGGATGAATAACGCAAGCTTCAGACCCCTCTCGAAGATGACGCCTTAAACTATCGATCCGGTACTCTGTAATGTGGGACCTGACTAAGAAACCCTGGCCCTCTAAGCCCAAAATATTAGGACTCATAAAACAGAGAACCCTAGTAAAGACCAAAGGTTTTTTAATCAGGTTCCTACATTATCCGAGGCCCCGGAGGCCCCTATTTTAAGTCCCGAAACCCAAACCCCAAAGGTCAAGACCCTAGCAAAGGTCCAGAAATGGCGGGTTTAGGGTTTAGGGTGGCCGCGAAACCCGAATTGCCTTTTTAGGCTTGTAGGAACGTTTGCAGGGACCCTAAACCCTACATACAGACCCTACATGGGAGTTTCACGAAACGAGGAACACTGTGGACACTACATTGCAAGGAGAGCTTGTAAAGCACAAGCCCTACATACTCTAAACCTTGAGTCCGGAAACTCTGTACCTTAAAATCTAAACCCTAGAGGCCTAAAGCTCTAGACCCTAAGCCCTATAGAGCCAAAACAACCCTAAAGCCCTAAACCTTTAAACTTTGATCTTCACCAAATTCAGGGAGCGACAGCGGAAGAACATCTGCAGCGACGCTGGGCAATTGGGAGTTGTGCGTTTTTTTTATATACAGGGTTTCAAAGGGCTTGGATAGGGACTCTATAGAGCTTCACTGGCTTTAGAGGGTTTTGTAGGCTTTATGCACATGGTTTTGCAGAGTTTTACAGAGCTTGTTGGGGTCTTAANNTTAAGACCCCAACAAGCTCTGTAAAAAGCTCTGCAAAGCCATGGATGAGGGTTGCTATGTTGTTTCTCCCCAGACGCTTCACCCTGAATAATCCCTAAACCCGAAGCAATAACCCCTTTTCCCCTAAACCCCTAAACCCTAGACCCCTAAACCCCGCACCTGAATCGCTATGAGGGCTCAGCATCGCACCACCCATTCGTAGAGTCCTGCTCCGGTGAGAGAACAGGGCTGCCTTTAGCGATGTTGCTTCTGAAATTTAATCCGGTAGTACAGAAGCCGAAATAACTCCCAATAGTGTTCTTATAGGGCTCCTTACTTAAATTATACTGATTATACAGGAACCCAAGTCCCTATTCTAATTATAAAAGCCCCTGCAGTAGCCTAAATCGCAAAAGCCCCCCTGCCAAGCCTCAAGCCAACAAGCTCCGAAGCTCTTCAACAAGCAAGAAACCAGAAACCCCTAAACCCGAGACCCTAAACCATACACCAGAAACACAAGACCACCAAACTCTAAACTCATATAAATTCAAAGCTGAAGCCACCGACAACCAATTAAGCTAGGACGTACGGTTCAAGGTTATCGATGAAGTGTCACAGGTTAACGGGTTCAGCGTGTTTCTGCGTAAACTGTGCATTGGGAATCGGAATCTGGGCTTATTGTGTAGTGTTTGCATGGATGCGCTTGTCTTCATGTCAGATTTCGGTTTTAGGGAACATCGTGTTCTTAGCCAGCTTTCCTTCTGACTGGCATGTGTCAGGCTTCTACAAAGTAAATCCACAAGTTCTTCCACCTCGGCCTGGCACTCAAGACGCAAACCGTAATTCGTCGCCGCCCACTCGAAACCGAAAACTTTGAGCTTAGAAACGCGTAACACGACTAACCCCTAAATCCCAAACCACATAAACCGATACCCTATGCCATAACCCCTAAAGCAACACTGAGGTGCAGACGTGGCAAGGACGCCTGGCTTGCTTACCTTTCTCCCTAAACCCTGAACCCTAAACCCTAAACCCTAAACCCCTAAACCCTAAACCCCTAAACCCCTAAACCCTAACTCGTTCTTTGTTTATCAGATGCCCGAAACCACCTCCCGGCCTCGGTGGGTTACAGCCTACTACCGTCAAATATGGAGCACAAATCCCGCAGCATAGATTACAAAGGTTGAGCGCCTATAGGGTTTAGGGGTGGCTTGTCCTGAACTCCTTTGTGAGATTTCTGCAAGCAGTTGCGTTGCTAGAGGAGAGTTCCTGTGCACCAGGGGTCAGAAGACTTGTTGAGGCGATCATAAGCCCTGAGGGTCCATGTACCTAAGTAGCATATACTTTGGCCTTAAAGTAGTCCCTATATAGGTACTTTGGGGCCAAAGTATAGACTATTTGGGCACATGGACCCTTCGGGATAAGGTTGCTAAGTCCCCTAGTCCCCAACGAATTCCACGCTCATGCAAAATGAATTCAGACCATGCGAAGATGCTTTCTGTACATCCCATGGAAGCCCCTAACCCCAAACTGAGACTATAAGCCCTGAGGGGTGCAACAAAGGAAGGCCATCGTTCGTAACAGCTGAAACACCCCTCTAAGAGCCCATGTACCAATATAGGCTCCCAATAAAGAGGTACCGGGGTTTAGGATAGTAATAAGTTATGTAACAACGACCCTAAACCCTAAGCCCTAAACCCTAAACCGTGTAGGTTAGTATTTGGGAGAGTACACGATTCTTGGGTATTGGGATCCAAAAGGGTATGTTACATGTTGGTCCCTAGAGTCGCTGAGCTGTATAGGAACCGTTTGAAGTTCTAGGTAGGTTTAGGGTTTTGGGTTTGGGGTTTGGGGTTTAGGGTTTAGGGTTTAGGGTTGAGGGTTGAGGGTTTAGGGTTTAGGGAGGTCCTACATATAGGTAGGGTCACGAGCTTTCGGCCAGGCAGATGCCACGCTTCGCATGCGTGATGCTCTAAAACCGACAACAGTCTAAAGTTTGAAACACCGAATTACCTAATTTATGAATTCCGCAAGAACATACCCTAAGCCATGAACACTCATGTGCCCCGACATCCTATTCTAATCATGATCGAAGCTCCTGTACGAATTAAACCCCGTAAATCCCCTAAAGTACAAAGCTGATAGACCCCTTTTTTCAGGAACCCTCATCAAGACAAGCTCCCAGGAAAGGAATTTAAGGGCGATGCCTTCTTGGCCAAGCCGGCTGTGATCGCCTTTAACGATTTCGAGGCGCTGGGTCTGGGAGGTTGTAATAAGACAGCTTCCGGTTTAGGGTTTGGGGGTTCAGGGTTCGGTTGAGGCTTTAGGATATAGGCGTTAGGGCTTGAAATGCGGTGAGTTTAGGTGTTGAGGAGTAAAGCAAGTTGCAGAAGACCCAAAGATATTCGTCTCAGGCTCAACTCTCCCTCCATCAGACCAGCCAGGAGATGCGTCGTATTAGTGATACTGTTGATGATATAAAACCTGCATGACCTTGAGGACCCTAAACTATGGGAATGATGGTATATTCCTTCTTATGGGTCATGCAGGATTTCTATCCCGTACTGACGGGTTCGCTGTTTGGGTGCTTGTAAGAATCCTAAGAGCACACTTCAGGTCTCTCAGGTCCTATCGGGCATACGGACTATCTTTGCAAAAAGGAAGACTGCTGGTTCATCACCCATAGGCCCCTAAGTAGTTCCTTTTTGTGGTTTATATTTAGAATCCTCTAAAATAATCCCAAAGAGGACCTACTTAGGGGCCTATGGGCAGGGCCTATGTGAAGCGAGTGTAACGTCCTGAAGCGGGATGGCGAGACAGAAGCCAGAAACCTCGAAACTCCTAATCCTGAACCCTCTAACCCTAAACCCCAAACCCCTAATCCTAAACCCTAAACGCCAAACCCCGTTGCACCAAGCAACCCCAAAACCCTCGTGGCGTGTTCACAAATCTTCATGACAGTTGCGAACATGCCCCAAACCCAGCTATTTACAGTATGTTTGCCTCTTTATACAACATGTTGCAGGAGGATGTTTGATGTTCAGCAATACGAGGCGCTGTCACAAGTGTTTATGCCGTTTTGCGAACATGCCCAAAACCCTGCTAGCTCCAGCGGTTGTTGCCTCTTTATACAACATGCGTCTCAGTTGGATCCCAAAGCGGACGTCGCGGATCACTTGGGGAAACTGTGCTAAAATGGGCGCGCTAAGTTTGAGTCCCTGGATTTGGTGCGGCACGGATCCCTCCACTTCCACAGCCACATGCAGGAAGCCATGTGCTTTACAACACTTGCCGTGTATGCCCCAAAACATACAGGCCCGCCGCCACACGGCCAGATATCAACGTGTGACCCCCTAAAGCTCAACAAGATCAAAGCCCCACCCGGCTGCTTGAAATCAACAAGATGCTATAAAAACCCCAAACCCTAAAGCCCTAAACCCTAAACCCTAATTCCGACAGAACCGGAAGTCGGCAATATCGTTCAGCCTAAACCCTAAGACCCAAGCCCTAAACCCCAAACCCCTTAAACCCTATTCACCCTAAACCCGAAACCATAAACCTCTTCAACCCTGAACCCTAAAGCTCTGAAACCCTAAGCCCCTTAAGCCCCAAAACTCAAGGTGGGAAAGCGCTACCGCCAAGTCATTGAGGCTCGGGGTTCTCCTGGCGCAGTAGGGCTTTGGGGGCTTAGGGGTTTAGGGTTTAGGGCTTTGGGGTTTTGGGGGTTTAGGGCTTTTGGGGGTTTAGGGGTTTAGGGTTTAGGGAGTTTAGGGTTTTGAGGGTTTAGGGGTTTAGGGTGTTGGGGGTTTAGGGTTTTTGGGGGTTTAGGGGTTTAGGAGGTTTAGAGCCTATTTAGGGTTTTGGGGATTTAGGGTTTTGGGTTTAGGGTTTTGGGGTTTAGGGGTTTAATAGGCTACAGGCGTGCTTCATCATGTTTTATGCGGGGTTTGCGGGGTGACCAAGGGTCGAGAGTCTAGCTATAGTCTCCACTGTAGTTCCTTTTTTGGGTTACCTTTTAAAGGATCCTAAATAAAGAATTGGTTAAAACCAAAAAAGGAACTACCATGGAGCCTATGGGTAGGGCTAGTTGTTTTTGTTTGTTCGGGTCTGCGGTTTCGGGTGACTGGTTGGGGTTTAGGCGCACGATTGTTGGGCTTAGGCTTAGGATAAGGTTTAGGATTTGGATCCCGGGCATTCGACGAACGTTGAATGACTTGTTAAAATCTGTAATGCAGTGCGGTGCACCACCCAAACTTAATTGGCCATGCGTTCTACGCGCCTATGTTCTGGAATCACAACAGCTTCAAGGCTTCCGGCGCTTGCAATTTTAGGATTTGGGCCCTGATGGAAGTTGAAGAGGTGTCCGAAAGGCTGTGCCTAAACCCTATAAAACCTAAACCCTAAACCGTGTCACAAACCCTAAGACCTTAAGCTCTTAAGCATGGATTCTAGTTGCACACGTCTCTATCGGCTTCCGGCCGGCTCTTCTGTCACAGGGCCGAACGAGCGCCACTGAAAGGCTCCTTGCCATGGCCAGAACGACGGCGACAGGGCAGAGGATGCAACTGCCATGCTTGCCAAGGTTTTGGGTTCAGGGTTTTTAGGGTGTTTAAGGTTCTTAGGGTTTAGGGTTCTGCGCCCGCTTCACATCTTCCTTTCAGGGCCCAATGCAGGTGCCGATGCGCGAGCACCGTTCGTACATTCGCATGCCAGCTTGGCGTTGGCGGTTGCATTGGCTCTTGAAGGGCTTCATCACCCAAACCTTAAAGACGACATGAACCCAAAAAGGGTGCCATATGGGTCATCTAGCTGCTGAACCTCATCACGGATTCCCAGGCGGCAGAGATCGAAAGCCCAAAGCCTGAAGCCTTCCACTGCACACTCAAAGCAGCAAGCGGAGCTCTAAGTCTACCTAGATCTGTCAAAGACCACATTCCTGGAAGTTGCGCCCCTACCAGAAGCGTCCGCAGGCCCCCAAAGCTTTAAACTCCAAACCCCTAAAACCCTAAACCCCTAAAGCCCTAAACCCTAAACCCCTAGAGTCCTGAACCCTGAAACCCCGCAGCCACTAAAACCCCGAAAGTCCCACCAATCCCTGACTTCGCCCCCTACTTGCCCACTGCGGAGGTGACGAACGTGTCGTTGACCTTCAACCAGCTGCTCGGCCTTAACACTTGCTTTTTGGTTTGCTTAGGCCCCTGAAAACCCTAAACTAGACCCTAAACCCTAGGCCCCTAAACCCTGAACCCGAAACCCTAAACCCTAAACTAAGCTTTAGGGTCTATGGGAGTCGAGGGTTTAGAGTTCAGGCTTTTTCTCTAATGAGGGGGGATCGGGGGGTTGGTATGAACTGAAGCTATATAGGGTTTAGGGTTTAGGGTTATATGTGCAAAAACACGCAAAAAAAACGGGAAGATAGATGTTGGTTTCCAGAAGTTCGACAGGTTCAAGCTGCTGCCGCTGGATGACTCTGTGTTTCCTGGCTGAGCAGCATGTGTAGTTTTCGATGTTTTTCGTTTCAAGAGGAAAGGACTTCATTTGCACGCCTGGTTTGGGAATTCATCCGTACCAGCTTCGATGTTAAGTTGTGCTTGAGGTTTTGACTTGTGCAATTTAGGGAAGCAGGTCCGGGAAATTTTGGGCTTGACATGATGTACAGTGGGCAGTTGAAGGTGTTCCAATCTTTAGGCTTCAGAGCAAAAGCCAGACGAGACAAGCCAGACGCAGGTGTTTAAAGATGGCTTTTACAAGTTGACTTCCGTAGGCATTGTGCTTCAGCCGTCGTTAGTAAGAGCATTGAGTTGTTGGCCCAAGCCGGCGACCCATATCCATCATCCGATCTAACTTGTTTTGTCCCTAACTGATGATCTGTTTTGACCCTGAGCTCTAAACCCCAAAGTTCCATAGAGCCTACACCCTGAACTGCTTTAGGCCCTGAGGGCCTTGGCGGTATCTGGGAGTTTCCTAAAATAAGGGGTCCTAAACCTTTAGCCAAAGTAACATTCAGCAGAACCCGGGCCAGGAAGGGACAACTCGCTCCCAAGCCCTGGGGCTGCTTCCATGCCAGTACTTCCCTCTTCGCCCTAAGGACGAAATGAGCCCTAAAAGGGTTTAAGGTTCATATACCACAATAGGGATTCATAGGATAAGGGTAGAGGGTCCTGAGCTTTAAGGGTCTTTTGGTCCTTAAGGTTCGCCTTTAGGACCAACAAGTTTTCCATGGAACGGCTCGCTTTGTTTCTCTTCCATCCAGAAGTCACGGGCAGGGGTTTAGGTTTGGGTCTTGGGTCTAGGGTCTAGGGTTTAGGGTTTATAAGTTAGGGTCTAGGGTTTAGGGGTTTAGGGTTTGGGGTTTCAGGCTTTCGCGGTTTAGGGTTTAGGGTTAGTCTCTGTGGCAAATGCAGGGCGGGCGATCCTCCTATCGGCACTCAGGAAAGATTTCTTCGAAATCAACTTCGTACCTCCCGGGCGGATGTCTGCTGGCGTGACGAGGCGCTGGGCTTGGCTTCCGCGGGTTGGTCTGCTTGGGGCTCTTCTTTGTAGATCCAATAGGTAAAGTACCAGGCCGACCTGCAGGACTCAATATAGATTATAGAGAGGATATGTTTTTGAGCACTTATTATGTATCCTTTAAGAAGCACTGGGAATTCAGATTCCAGAGATTTAAAGAACAACGAAAGGGCTATGTTTACACTTGCAAGCTCCCAAGCACCATCACACGCAGCTGCAGCAGAAGCAGCGAAATACCAAGTACTGTAGCAATCTTATGAGAGAACACGAGCACGCTGACAGAACAATCATACATGTACCGACATGGCTGCAGACGAAAACCAAGATGTGCAGCCATTGCAGCCGCAGAATGACAGCTTATGATGGCAACGCAACACTTAGACACGGACACTTTGAGCTGCATTTCTGGGACGGTACTATTTAGTTCGACATATGAGACCCGATCCTGGCAATTACGTACTGCACAAGCCCGATAAAGTTTTACGGCCACGGACACTTTCCACACGGTAAGTCTTCGTGTTGTTTGGGGTACACTGCCTGAAGGCTTCAAGTTTTCTCGGGACCTCCGCACCACCCAGGTACATCACGCTGTGGTTCGTGCCAAAGGTCAGCCAAGACATCGTGTCCACCTTCCCGATCCTTGCCAAGACAGGCACACAAAGAAACTACGGGTTTTTCTTTGACCGTTTACACAGATATCCTGATAGCGAGAGGACCCCTGCAAGGTGCAACTAACCCTGAACCTTCAAGTACCGAACTGTCCCAAGGCCCTGAACCAAACCCCTTCCTGCGTGCTAGAAGAACCGTAAACCCCCAGAAGCTCAATCGGTCCGCGAAGAAAGTTGCTTGCTCCTGACTAGCTTGCATTAGGTTTTTCTTTGGGTACCGCTTCCCTTCCTCCAGCGTTTCCATTGAGCCACCTTGCGCTTCACATGCCGTTCTTTGTCTGCTGCCTGTGACTCACGTGCTGGGTTTGTCATAGCACCTGAAGTGTCGCTGATAGAAGTGATGGTGATGGTGACGACCGTAATACCTAATCCCTAAACCATCGCGGGTGATGTTTCTGCAGCAACAGCTGGATCTCCTGCTGCTAATGTTTGCGCGTCTGAGTCTGCAACTACTTCCACCACCGCTGCTGCAGACACAATAGGTTTCGAGGCCACCTATGGCGAGCACGAGGCTGACGACTATCCACACCATTGCTGTGACCTCCACTGCTCCTTCTGCGGCTGCTACTGCTACGGCTACTGCTGCTGCATCTGCTGCTGATGCTACTGCTACTTCTCCTAACCCTACCCCTACAACCACCACTATACTATACTGCGACGACGACGACGACGACCATACTTCTACTACCACTGCCACTGGCCCTGCCACTACCGCTGGAACTAGCACTACTAATTACATGCTGCTGTTGCCTTTGCGAATGCTCCAGTTCCACCAGCGTCATTTGTAAGCGCTTGGCTGGCTACCGGCATGTCATCATTCTTGGGCAACTCGTTTCGTCCACATCCTAGGACAGCCCCATAGCAACAGGAAGCCCCAATCCCTGCCTTAGCCAAAAAAAAACACCACTTTTTTTCAGGACTTATACAAAGAAGTCATACTAAGGAGCCCTAAAAAGGTGGGGATCTTTGGGGTCCAGGTAAACCTGACACCCGAACCCTGCAATCAGAGTGTCCGTGCCCTCAACCTGCAGGCCGCATCGACTTCCCCCTGCGCTGCACGACGAAGAAGACGATCCTCACTATCACTCCTCAGGCAGATCTCCGGGGCAACGGCTTGGATTTTTTAGGGCTTACCTATAGTTCTTTTCTTTTCTTTTTGGTTTAATTAGCCAGCTCTATATGTAGGATCCTGTAAGGTGACCGCAAAAGGAACTACAATGCCCCTTATAAACCCTAAACCCTGACCCCTATAAGGTAACCTCCCAAAAAGAACTACTATGTCCCTAAACCCTAAACCCTACAAGGTAACCCCCAACAGGAACTACGAAGCCCCTAAACCCTAAACCCTTTTTAGGATTGGGAGAACCCCCTCCCCCCCCAACAATAAATAAATAAATATATATATATATATATATGTGAGGTAACCCCGAAAAGAACTGCAATGGAGACTAAAGGTAGGTTTTAAGGCATTTAGAATGGCTTAGGGCTCGGCGCGCGGGGCGAGGGCTAAGGGTGCGCTTTAATATGACTGGGGCTCAGGGTTCAGGGCTCGCTTTAAGATGAGTAGGGTTTAGGGCTTAGGGCTCGCTTGAAGATTAATGGTGTCTAGGGTTTAGGGCTCGACTTAAGACTGTTAGGGTTTAGGGTTTAAGATTACCTAGTAGGTGTCAGGGTTCGAGGTTCTTTGGCTTGTGACGTGCGTGGGGTTTGCTCTCGATGTGGGTCCCTGTCAGGATTCCTTTGTGCAGTAATCGTACTTGCATGCTGGTAGGCTTTCGGGTGAAGCCAACAGCTTCGAAATCTAAGCTGTACCAGGCCCTAACCCAGAGAGCCCGAAACCCTTATTGAAAGAATGTACCGCGATACATCTTAAAAAAGCCCTAATTAAAAATCCCTGGAAACCAACCTTTCGTCTCCATTGTAGTTCCTTTTAGGGCTACCTTATATACATCTCAAAAGCCTTCATTAAAGCATAGCAAAGTTCCTCGGTAGAGGGCCCTGACGGACGGCACAGTGGAGCCTCCGGGATCGGAATCTGTGAACCCAAATGTCCGAAACGCAACACCCCAAACCCTACACGCTAAGGCTCTAAGGGCTGATATTTTAAGGCTTTTGGGCCCAAAGACCATACTATATAAGGCTTTTGGGCTATTTTGAGCCGTAGGGTAATTACTTTAAGGATTACCTAAATAAACTATTGCTCGCTCCTTATATGATGATTATATTATAAAGGACCCCCAAAAAAACCCTATTCTAATTTTCAAGGCCCCTACATTAAGCGCGAATCGCCTGACAGCCTTGAGCCAGAGCTCTGAAGCCCTGAACCCTAGAATCCTAGGAAGCTTTAAGAGTGATGCTTTCAAGAAAGCTGTCTGTCTATATGCCCTAAACCTTAAACCCAAATATATCATACTGCCCCAGAGACCTATCCTCAATTTTATGGCCCCTGCGCCTATGTCTCGACCCAAACTCTAAGCCAACAGCGCGAATCGAAAAGGAGCTCTTCACACCACCACAAGAGAGTTTAGGGGTGTAGGGTTTAGGGTTTAAAGGTTTAGGGGTTTAGGGGTTTAGGGTTTAAGGGTTTAGGGGCTTAGGAGGCAGATCAATGCCAGGATCCCGAGGCCAACCCGGTCATCGATTTCGGCCCAGTTCTCGTCGGCGAGTCTGCGGACCGCGCCCGGCCCTCGGGTCGTTTTCGAATTTACAGGAGACCTCAACCTGGATGACAAAGCGACCCTTAAAAGTAGGTTTAGGGCTTTAGGGATTTAGGGTTTAAGGTTTAGGGTTTGGGGTTTAGGGCTTATAGAGTTTTAGGGATTTAGGGGTTTAGGGTTTTAGGGTTTAGGGCTTTAGGGGTTTAGGGTTTAGGGTTAGAAAGTAGGGGGCCCTACGCCGTGATGCCATGAATCCCTAATACGGTGTATGAGCTTGCAGGAACATTCGACCCCTTTTACAGGGTTCACTTCGTCTTTAAGGAAAAGGGCAGGATGAAGGTATAATACCCTCGCTTCATCCCCGCCTTGGAGCCCTCTGAAGTTTCAGGTCCTATAGGGCCTTTGTCCTGGGTAGTGTTAGGGAGACCCCTTAAAGGGGACCCTTCTCAACCCTGCTTATGGCTTATGGCTCTCTTAAAAGGGACCTTATTGAGAGGGTCTACATCTGCAAGGGTCCCCCTCATCCTAATTCCTACTTTGGGACTTGCGGGATGTAACGCTGAGGGCTCCAAGAGGTTTCCCTAAAGCCTCAACAACAAGAAAAAACCCTTAAAAGCCCTAGGGTGGCGCAGCGGTGAGGATCGGAGGGCTTGGGGGATCAAATAGGGTTTCGGGTTTAGGGCTTTGTTGTTGGTGTGCGAGTTTGGAGTCAAATAAGCCCTACACTCCCTAAACCTAAACCCTAAACCTTAAAGGTAGCACTAAAACCAAGAGCCCTCCTCCCGGTTGTGTGGGGGCTTTCTGCTGCAAGGGTCCGAGGGCTGATTTGGGCCAAACTTGAGTCCAACAAGGGCGTATAATAAAGGGGTTTATTTGCTATTATTGTTATTATTACTATTATTGTTACTAAAGGGGTTTATTTGCTATTATTATTAGTATTGTTGTTGTTACTACTACTACTACTACTACTACTACTACTACTACTACTACTACTACTGTTATCACTACTATTATTACTGTGATTATTCGTGTTCTCATTGTTATTATTACTGTTAGTACTATTATTATTGGCGTATATGGCCGAAGGATGTAAGCTTCCTGAACCTGTTAAGCCCCCCCCCCCCCCCAA